>PVJL010007426.1:67397-78743 GCA_004026885.1 Lyroderma lyra | reverse complement strand
GGAGCCCACGCGGTCAAAGCAAAGGGGGGGGAGCCCACGCGGTCAAAGCAAAGGGGGGGGAGCCCACGCGGTCAAAGCAAAGGGGGGGAGCCCCACGCGGCCAAAGCAAAGGGGGGGAGCCCCACGCGGCCAAAGCAACGCGGTGGGGGGGGGGGTGGAAGGTCGCTGGAAGCGCCGCCTCACGCATGCGCAGAACACGCACCTTGGTCTGTTACTACAGCCAAGCATTAACTCAAAGTGGCTCAGAGACCGAAATAAAATTCTAAAGCTATAAAACCTCTGAGAAAAAATAAAACCTAGAAGACAACTTCTGTGGCCTTGGGTGAGGTGGATTTCTTATACACGAAACGAATCGCAAGATCACGGGCAGAAAAATCACGATAAATCCGAGTTCGCCAACGTTAAAAAATCTCAGTGAGACTTTTCAGGACGACGGAAACACAAGCCGCACATTGGGCGAAAACATGTGTTATTAACTGTATTGGGGTGACACTGATTAACAAACGTCGTAGGTTTCAGATACACAACCCCGTGTGTTAATGCATCGTCTGTCCCCCGGCCTCAGCTCTCCTTCCGTCCCCAGAGCTGACCCCCCTCCCATTCCCTCCCTCCCCCTCCCATTCCCTCCCTCCCCCTCCCCTCTCCCCTCCAAACGGCCGCCTGTGTCTGTGGGTTTTTGTTTGTTTGCTTTCAGGTTTACATCCCACACACGAGTGAAATCATCATGGTTCTGCACTTGCTGTCTGACTGATTTTGCTTAGCATGATCAGCTCAAGATCCAATCACGTCTCTGCTGATGGACTCACATCAAAAATAAATAAAGGACTCTCAAAACTCAATTGTAAGAAAATAAACAACCCAGTAAAAATGGACAGAGGGCTGTGGCAAACGTGTCACCAAATAAAATCCAGAGGGCACAATTAAACACATTAGAAGATGTTCAACATCATCCAGCATGAGGGAAATGTAAATGAAAGACAGCCCGAGTTCCTGCC
This sequence comes from Lyroderma lyra, assembly GCA_004026885.1. Classification (NCBI taxonomy): domain Eukaryota; kingdom Metazoa; phylum Chordata; class Mammalia; order Chiroptera; family Megadermatidae; genus Lyroderma; species Lyroderma lyra. Next base: position 77,748 of record PVJL010007426.1, on the reverse strand, counting down.
ACAGGCCCCCTCTCAGAACAGCTAAGGACTGAACCCCCCAATGCTGGCACGGCTGTGCCGGGGCCTCGCACGCCACTGGTGGGAGTGAAACGGTGTGAGCCCTGGAGGTAGGCACACACCTGCCGTGTGACTGCACCGTCCCGAAAGAGATGAAAACGCCCGTCCCCAGAAAGGCTTCTGAAGAGTATTTACAACAGCTGCATTGGTGACACCCGATTATCATGATTACATCTTAGCTGCAACAATTAGAAACTGAACTTTAAAAACAGAATTCCATTCACAATAGCTTCAAAAATACGTAATATGTAGGAATAACAAAAGTTACCCTAGTCAGTCTTTAACAAGAGACATGAAGAACCTCTCTACTTAAAACTATAACATTCTGTTCTGAGAAATTTTTTAAAGACCCAAGTGATTAGAAAAATGCATCCTGTTCATGCACTGGAAGACTCAATGTTGTTAAGGCAGATCGCCCCGCAAATCCATTTATGGACTCAATGCGATTCTGTTCATGTCTTCACCGTCTTTTGAATAGAAATTGACAATTAATTCTAAAATTTATACGGAAATGCAAAGGGCCTAGAAAAGACAAAAACAATGTTGAAAAAGCAAAACCAAGCTGAGGTCTTCACTATCTGAATTCCAGATTTACTGAAAAGCTGCAGTAAACATGCGGCATGGTATTGGCACAGTAGACAGAAAGATCAAGGCAACAGAGTGCAGAAATAGATCAACGCTTAGTGCGGTCAACAGATTTCTCACAAAGATACCGAAATTTCAGAAGAGAAATTCAATTCAGCAAATAGTAGCAGAACAACAGAGATTCACATGGAACAAAACTAATTTTGACCCCTCTACTGCATACCACACCAAAAAAAGAAAAAAACAAAATCCCATCTACGATATATCATAGATCACAGATCCATAAAGCTTTTAGAAGAAAATGTAGGAGAATATTGTTGCAACCTAGAGGCAAACAAAGATTTATCAGACAGAACCCAAAAAGCAATAGCCATAAAGAAAAAATGATGAATTCGACTCACCGAAGTTAAAAACTGATGCTTATCAAAAGACACCATGAAAATGATTAGGCAACAATGTCTGACAAAGGACTTATGTCCAAAATACGTAGTGACGCCCACCGCTCCACAACAGAGACGACAGCCCACATACGGGCTGGACAGCCACCGAGCAGGCGCTCCGCAGATGAAGCAGTTCGGTAGTCAACAAGCACCCAGGCCTGGGCTCAGCGTCACGAGTTGTCGGGGAGACACAAATGAAAGCCACACTGTGACAGCACCGACAGGAGTGTCCGGACTGGCGAGGAAGCAGAGCAGCCTGACCTCTCCCACAGGTCTGGACGAAGCACGAACGGCACAATCGCTTTGGAAAAGCTTTGGCAGTCTTGGATCAGGTTCGACATGCCCCTACCCTGCATATCTACCCAAGGGACATTAAAGCATGGCTCCCAAAAAGTGTCCCAGGATATTCACAGGAGCTTTCTTCACAGCGACTAGAGCTGCTGACACCCAACGGTCCATGCCCAGAGCACGGACGCACCCCTAGTGGTCTAAAACGTCAGGGCAGAGACAGAAAGAAACGAGCCACAGGTCCCTGCAACACGGCTCAGTCTCTCAAGACGTCATGCTGAGCGACAGGGACCCTACACAGAGGAAGTCTCGCCACGTTACTTCCCTCACCCCAAGTTCCAAGGCAGACGAGACTCACGTCAGAGGGAGAAAGGAGTGTTCTGGGCGGAAGGGGCATGGGGGGGGGGGTGCTGAGGAGCACAGGGAGGAGATGACCTCTACTGTGACAGGGGTGCGACGTACACAGCAGATCCATGCGTCAAAACTGTGCTCCGGCGTGTGCAAACGGTAGCTCAGCAAAGAACTGTGCAATCCCGAAGTCACCGCAATGGCAGCGCAGGCGACCCAGGCCTCCGGCCTCCCAGGGCGACTGTGAACACGCGATGTCACAGGCAGACTGGCAGCTACCAGAGGCTGGGGTGGCGGGCTGAGCAGACGGAGATGGTGGGCAAAGGTACAAGCCTTCAGTTACAGGCTGAGTAACTCCAGGGCCCTGACAGACAGCGTGGCGACTACCGCTCGGACCAGCCTGTGGACCCGAAAGTGGCTAGGAGAGCAGGTCTGGAACGTTCTCAGCACAGCGACAAAACGGGGAGAGGAGAAGCGCGTGTTAACTGGCCTGGCTGCGGAAAACATTTCACAACACACACACGTAGCAAACGCCACACCGCACACCTTGCCCTTCCCCCGTGTTGTAGGTCAATTGTAGCGCTGGGGACACCGCCTGAAACCAATGACAACAATGACGTGAGGTTAGGGGGTGAACAGAGGTGCAGGTTAAATGAGCAGAACGAACGTTCCCGACTGCCACAGCTGGGGCATTGGGTGTGTCCAGGTCTATGATACTGCCCTGTTTACTTCGTGTGCGCTTGGAACTTGCCCGAATAACACGTAAAAAGAAACTATTACAACTTTTAAGTTGGCTTTCAAAAGTAATCACCTTAAAACATGCCAGTGATAGTGCTGTAAGATGAAAAGTATCTAATTTCTTCACATCGGTTTGTAAGTCACCCAGCAAAACGTTTCTCAGGCCTGAGCCTGACGGCCTGACGTGTGGGTATTCGTGAAGACAGTCACGTGGGCACTACAGTGTGGGCACACAGACACACTGACAGAAGCATTCCGAGAGTCAGGGCCATGGCACAGCTCGTGGTGGCACGTGACCTAATACCAGGGAAAAAATTGTGGGCTCCTGGTGGCTCTGCCGTTGTCCTCAGGGAGGTCAGTTATTCCAAGTAAAAATGAGCAAAAAAATCATGGCGCCTACTACTCACAATTGTGAAAATTAAGTGAGATCGTCTGTGTAGAGCAATTGTGCGTGTAAGGCAGGAAGACTCGATATTAACTGGGGGGTGTACTTTATTATAGAACTTGCCTGAGAGGCAATTTAGCAGGCAAACGACAGAAACCTCAGGAAGCACAGAGAGCACAATTGCGCTGCAAAGACTCCTGCAGGAATGGCTGCTGCAGACCTAGACGCAGAAGCAGGAGAATGAGACATATCTCCATGTCGAGACTGCAAAGAGATAAGGAAGGTTTAACCTTTGTTTTGTCTAAATATACTTGCAGCTATCAGGATGAATTTTATTCTTGAAATTCCACCAGAAAAAATAACTTTGTTGCTGTAAGCCCAAATCCAGCCCCTAACTTACTTTTCCCATTGGAAGATGGACACTGTCATAAAGGCAGCTGTTTAGGCGATGCGATTATCATACGATAGCAGAGAACACACTTGAAATACAGCAAAACAGACTCCACACCGCTCAACAGAAGGGGTAAACCAGTCGTCCGGGCGCTACCACGTCTGACGTGTAACTGAGTTACTGGAAGGAAACTAAGCCAGGCGATACAGCTGTGACTCTTAGGCCACCGGAATCAGGGTGTCCGTGGCCTGACAGAAGCACAGTGGCTTGTTCTGTCCCTGCTGAGCAAACAGAGGCCTGCCTGTGTAGACACTTGGGTATTTCTGAACTCCCTGCTCCCCAGGGCTCCTCACACAAACACGCGTTTTCCCAGAGTCTTGGTGGGGGCGGGGGAGTTTAGGACCAAGTGGGACTCGGGCGTGTGACTGACCCCGGTCTCGCAGGGAAATCGGCAGGAGGAAGGGTGCTGGAGCTGCTGGGAGAGCCCTGGAATTCAGAAAGCACGGGGTTGTCCGCACTGATCGATAGTAACTGCAGTCGATGCTCCCCAATTAAACCAGCTGAGCACCAACCCTCAGGCTTTGAGCCAGGCAAGACTTGTCCAGAAATTCACTTTTCCAATCTAGCTCTAACAAGAAAGGAAATTTATAAATGGAGATGTCAAAACAATTGCAAAGGAAAATGTCAAACGGAAATTTAGATAATTCCAGTCCTTCAGTGGGAGTTCTAAAGTTACAGACACCACGGCCAAAGCACAGAGGGCTGGAGCCAGGGTGGACTTCTCCAAGATGAGTCATTACTGCAATTTCCAGATCCACCAGTCATCCGAGCCAGCGCGTCACGGAGACGAGAGCGGCCCGCACCGCCGGGCCCTTGGGGTCTACACGGCCCTCGCCCGGTGGTACATGCTGTGGCCTGAACGATCAGAATGTCTTCACATTCCAGGACAGATGACACGTGTCGTGATCAAAGTCACCAGAAGAAAGGAGGGCGCACGGCAGACACGGCAGTGGGTCCTCCCGGAAGGCCTGATGGCAATCATGTACTAATGAGAGCATCCCCGTGACTGGGAGTGACACCCCAGGAACACCCTTCCCCGGAAGGGCCTGAAATGATGAAATCACGGCCCGGGTGGCTGGAGGGAGGGCAGATTGGGAGCTTCCTATTTTCCAAGTGTGTCAAACGTAAGTTAATAACCAGCAAGACCACGGGTGCCTTCACCTTCCCCCGGTGATGACATTCCTGATGCAGCTGTCACTCACGGTGGGTCCATGGGTGATTATCTTGTTGTCCTTAGCGGGCTATTACGGATGAGAAGTTCGACGCCACCGGCCCACATCACCTTTTTCCTTTTTTGTACCAGATGCACGAACAGTCGATCTCCATGACAGCAGCCGGCCGGAGTGTCTGGGAGTCAGAGTCTTGACAACTGAAAAGTACCCTAAAACGTGCAAATGGGAGATAAACAAGGTGACATCGAAACTTCTCTGTAGTCCTCCGCTAGCTGTTCACTCTGCGAGGGGCAGGTCGATGGCTTCCTGGAGTGGCTCAGGCGACTCACCCATGAAACACGCCACTGACACCCGCAGGCAGGCCCCGGACCAAGGGGCTGCCTAGAGTCCCTTTAGCAAGGCCCTTCCTGAGCAGTCACTGTGCCAGGTGCCAAGAGGGGACACAGATGGAATGAGGAGACTTCGTCCCCATCCCCAAGAACCTTACCACCCAACTTGGGGGAAACATACAGTAATAACTGTAACAAAGCAGAAAAAGCAAGCGAACACAACAGAGATACAAAGGACTGACGAATGCAAAGGGAAGAGGGATTAATTCCACGTGGAGCACAGGGGACAGCTGCATGAAAGAGGTGGCACACGTGCTGATGGTTATCAGGGAGGACGTAGTGAGAACCGCAGCTAGGATGAACGCAGTAACACAGAACAGGAGGAGTGGACCCATGGCATTCTAGAAAGACCGTGCAGGCACGCACGGTCCCCATCGCCCCAGCCCCCAGGCCCGAGGCAGATTCTTCTCAGCTGAGGGTCTTAACGACCCATAATCCACAACTGTGAAAACCAGCTTACGGCACACGAGCTGACCGGAACCCTAACTCCAAGTAAATAATGTAATCTGTGCTTTATTTCAGTAATCAGTTGTAAATACCTAATTAAAAGAAAAGTGTATTCTATAACTAATAAACAATTAATCATGTCTACACATGCAGAGAGCCATTACTAGCCTATGTGTACAACTGACAAAGAACTGAGGACGAGAAGCTCATGCAGTTGAAAACGGTTCCTCACCGACCTCAGACGATTTGAATCAGCATGTAACACGTGACACCGGCATACAGAGGACAAAGGGGAAGGTCATGACCACTCTCAGAGGTTAGGCAGCAAGTGATCTCACAGACGACAATGCTCAAAGGTCATCTGAATTATCTGACGGTGGAACGTTTGCCCGTTACAGCCGCTCACAGCCCGTCTACCTCCGAGGGGAGCGGCCAACGACACGTGCGAGGACCTGAATGAACGTGGAGCCCGCGGGGGCAACGAACAAAAGCAAAAGGCGACCGAAAAGCCCAGGACTGCGTAGCTGCCACCAAGCCAGCTCGCTGGAAAGCAGGACGGGGGCTGGGGACGCCGTGCTGGTCCATCCCAGTCAGTCTCGTCCCGAGAACCACCTTGCTCCCGGGGCCACACTCTGGGACGGACACCCCCGGAGGAACCCCAGAATGTGTCCCAGCTGGTTTTCGTGTCCGTGTCATCTGTACGTGAACAAGGGCTTGGCACGGAGAGGACCGACTACATTGACCTGCGGCCTCCCAGAGAGAACCAGAGCCAACGAGGAGAAACAAAAGGCCCTTCGTGGGCTACGAGAGAGAGGCCGGCGGCGGCCAGTCAAGGGCGCAGCACTTTGCAAGCGGAGGTGCCCCGTGAAGGCTGGCCGTCCGTTATTTCTCCAGCACGGTCCCTAAGTTCTTTATAAATGTTATGCATTAATTTTCAGAGGGCCGCATGAGTCGGGGGTCTTGTTGTCCCCATTTTACAGATTAGAACAACTAAGCAAACAGAGGTCATGCGACCATCCTGAAGTCACCCAGCTGGGAAGCCACACTGTCCGCCATATTCTTAGCCAATATGGAAATGTCATTGCATGGAGTCCAGTGACAGATGGGGGACTGGCGCCAATCAAACCTATGGCCACGTGAGTCCACAGAGGCATCATGACACGGCCACATGAGGAGGAAGCGTGCCAGACCGCTGGGAACCTGAGCACCAAAGCGACGGGGCCTTTCGAAGACAACGACGCTAATGCAAAACGTCCTGGGTGCCTGTGGGCTGGCCACCTTGGTTCCAGAAGCATCCCCTAACCTCCTGCTGTCCCTGCTTGCTCATGTGGTTGTCGAAGCAGGATCACAGACAGGTCCGTCCCCGACTCCACCCAACACGAACACATCCTGGGCGGCACTTAGACAACACAACTACTGTGGAGACCCCAAACAGCACAGCGATGACGCAGCGGGGCCTCCGCCTCCACGGGCTCCCGGCGGCGGGCTCGCAGGGGTTTGAAACACCTCCTTCGGGCCACGCAAGGCTGGGAGAGTAGCGTGTGACACTCAGGGACTTTCTCGCCGAAGGCCACGGCAGGACACCGGATCGGGGCCTGTTTCTCACGTCCGAGAGAGGAGGAGGAGGAACGCTAAGTCCCCCAGCAGCTCGGGGCGGGTCCCCGCTGCCGACGACTTGACACGTTTCCGCAGTGACTCGACAGCAACGGACTTCGCTCTCCTTTCAGCGCCCCGAAACAGGCTGACCCCTCCCCAGCCGGCCCGCCGGTCCTGCGGCGGGCACAGAGCGATGCCCGGCGGCCTCTGTCAGGGCGACAACTGCTCTTTATCAGGCACGTCCGGTGACCACGCTCGGGGCGCCGTGCCCTGCACGCGTCGTTCATTTTGTCCTCACAACCGAAGAGCTCGGAAACGCAGGCCGAGCCCTGAACTCACTGTCGCTTAGGAAGTACCGGTGTCCCGTCGGCCGCCGTCACCCCAGAGCAAACGTGGACACCGGCCCCAGGGCCGTCTGGTAGCAGACACACGAACGAAGTGGCTGCTGAGCGAGCGGGAGGGGGGAGAGTGGGCGCGCGAGTCGGGGCAGTGCGTCCGAGAGAAAGGCCTGGAACACGACCCGTGCCACAGGTGGGGCCGGGGGCACACAGGTGGTACACTGCGCTCAGGGCGGAAGACGCTCCAAAAAGTGGGGCTTCTCTTCTCATAGGGTTTCGTTGGGTGGGGGGACGCGTGCGTGCGCACGTGCAAAGCACATCAGGTGTCACACGCACACAGATTGACACACAGAAACCCGCGGGAGCGCAGGGCCCCGAAGGGCACTCCTGGACCTCCTCATGGGGCCACGGCCACAGCCACACAGGGAAGTGCTGAGCACAGGCCGCCGCTCCCCGAGGGCAGCTTCCGGGGAAAGCCACGGCTCTCCATTCGGAAGGGAATAATGACCCCCAAATCGCTACTCTGTCCACCTGAGATTCCACCGTCAGACACCCACCCCTTCGAGTTTGAAGACATTTGGGACCTTTCACTCTACCCCCTATTAAAATAAATAGCCCTGAAATGGCGCTATATTTGAATGCACGTAAGTATTCCATTATCGGTTAGAGTCTGAATTCGCACTGGTTGAGACAGGGGCAGTACAAGAAAGGTCCCAAGAGCCAGACGGGCCACAGGAACCCCGAGGCTCCCGTCTTCACCAGGGCTGGCTCCGGGCACCCGGGTCCCCTCGTCCTACACACACACAGATGAGCCTTTCCTTCATCCGTCACAATAATCACTGGTCACTGGCCAAGTGGGAAATCTTCCAGTTCAGCCTCAGCCACAACTGTGAGGGGACAGCTGGGAGTCAAAGAGTCTTCTGAAGGCTATGTCCCCACAGGCGCCCTTTCTCAGTGCCTAGTAGCACCGCCACCTGATTTTGCTGGGCACTCTCTGAAGCCAAGGGTTAGCCCTTTAAACCGTTCTTTATCCAACTATTCTGCCAATTTCCAAACTCAAAAAGCTGTTCTAGAACGTTCATGGGAGCACCACGCTGGGCCCAAGGATCTCCTTCCCAGGAGAAAGAAAGGCTGCTTCCGAGATGCCCTGGTTTAAGCGCACAAAACAAGTTTGCCATGCTCGCGGCTGCCATGCCACCTTTCCTAATTGTTGAAAGCCTAGACAACGGACACAGGGACAGGGGCTCATCTGGGAGCTGCTGCCAACTCTTACCAAACCCCTCAGCCACAGAACAACCTGCACATGTTTATTCAGCCACCAGGCTGAGACTCGGTGCTGGGGACACAGACCTACGTCAGCAACAGGCGGCTCCACCTCCGTCCCCCGCACAGACGGAGGGAGGAGAGGTGGCCCAGCATCCGACACAGACTCTACTTATTCACAACCCGCTCTTACTTGTTACCCTGATAACAGACACCGTTTTGTTTAAATAGAAAGTAATTAAGAAAATACAAAACAAAACCAATGTGGGGAGTAGCAGATAACTACTGAAGAGGGCCAACAATCACACGCAGTATGGCCAGGGCCCTTACTTATCCATGTACAACCTAGTTTTATTTGTAATCATGATCTTATTTTCAAAGAAAAACAAAAAAGAAAATGTGGGGGAAATAATTAAAAAGGAGAGTTTCATGGAATCGATTTAAATTAGAGGGACAACTGAAAATGTGAAATGTGCAAAGGTGAGCAGGGCCTCCCGAAACGTCCAGCCAGCCAGCATTGAAATAATGACACTTGGAGCCCACTGAGTCTTGTTCAGAGTTTGAGAAGCCGGAGGCTGGTGGCAGCCGAGCTCTTTCCTGCCCCACCTTCTGTCTCACCTTCCAACCACACGGAGCCATGGTCAAGAGCACAGCAGCTACAATGAGGGTCCATAGTACCGGCCACGAAGTGGTCACCTAGGGCAGAACCCATGCCTAAAGCCTAGAGCAGAATGTCACTTTAGCCTAGCAGCACATGCCTTTTCCACGAATCAGATTTCGGTCAAAGGTCCAATCTTCGACTTTTCACTGGGTGACACAATGAACCAGGCCACTATGTCCCATGACCTGACCTGGTAAGCGTCCCAGCCACATGTGGGAGGCAGGAGCTTCCCACCACCAGCGGGCGCCCTCATGGGCAGAGCTGGCAAGCAACACCTAGCCTCCCCCTGGCGACCAAGAGGCTCCACAAGAGCCAGCTGAAAGAGGAAGTCTGGAAACAGGAAGAGGGCCACCAAGAACATCCGTGTTCAGGTGACAGAGAGGCTGGCAGTTGCTATGAGAGCCCTGCCCCGTTCTTCCCAGCTTGGAAGCGGGAGTGGTTCCAGCACCGGTCAGCGGCCTGACAGCCACCGGGCAGTGAGTGACTGAGGGCACCGAGAGAAGTCTGGTTCCTTGGTCACATTAGTGGGCTAAAGCAGGAAACGGGGGTCCCTCCTTCAGCCCCCCAGAGTTGTGAGATAACTGCCTTTCCTGCTTAACTCACTGTTAGCTATGGCTGCTTGCATTCCTGATAGAACACCCACTTTCAGAGTGTGGGTGTGCACTTCCTGTCCAGAAAACAATCAAATCCCACAGCAATCAGACAAGAAAAACAAATAATGTCCATCCAAACAGGAAAAGAAGAAGTAAAACTATCACTGTTTGCGGACGACATGATACTATATATAGAGAGAACCCCAAAGATTCAACCCCAAAATTACTGGAACTGATAAATGAATTTAGTAAAATAGCAGGATACAAAATTAATATCCAGAGTTGGTTGCATTCTTAAACACCAATAACCAACTAGCAGAAAGAGAAATTAAGAAAACAATCCCATTTACAACTGCATCTAAATAAATAAATAAATAAAATACCTAGGAATAAATTTAAGCAAGGAAGTAAAAGACCTGCACTCAGAAAATTATAAGACACTGAAGAGAGAAATCAAAGAAGATACAAATAAATGGAAACACATCCCATGCTCATGGATGGAAAGAATTAATAGAGTTAAAATGTCCATACTTCCCAGCCGGGGAGCTACCCACATACCAAAAAGCAAAAAAAAAAAAAAAAAAAAAAAAAAAAAAAAAA
>PVJL010007426.1:59512-67297 GCA_004026885.1 Lyroderma lyra | reverse complement strand
ACAATTATCAAAACAGCATGGTATTGGCATAAAAACACATAGATTAATGGAACAGAACAGAGAGCCCAGAAATAAATCCATGACTATATGGCCAATTAATCTATGGCAAAGAAAATAAGAATGTACACTGGGGTAAAGGCAATCTAGTCAACAAATCATGCTGGGAAAACTGGACAGATACATGCAAAAAAAAAATGAAATTAGACCATCTTCTTACACCATATACAAAATTAAACTCAGAATGAATTAAAGACTTACATATAAGACCTGAAACCATAAAACTCCTAGAAGAAAATGCAGGACGTAACCTCTCTGACGTTACCCTTAGCAAACCCTCAATGATATATCTTGCTAACAGATGTCACCCCAATAAGTCTAACAATAAAAATGAATTTAAAAAAATAAAAATTAATAAATAAATAAATAAATAAAAAGTTTTTTTTTAATAGCAAAGAAAACCATCAGCAAAACAAAAAGCCTACAGAATGGGAGAAGAGGAATCCGATAAAGGGTTAATATCCAAAATATATAAGAAACTCATACAACTCAACACCAAAAAAACAAACAACCCAATAAAAAACAGGCAGAAGATCTGAACAGATGTTTCTCCGAAGGGGACAGATACATTGCCAATAGACACGTGAAAAAATGTCACCAATCATCAGAGAAATGCAAATCAAAACCACAGTGAGGTACCACGTCACTCCTGTCAGAGCAGCTGCCACTAATAAATGAACCAACAACAAGTGCTGGTGAGGACGGGGAGCCAAGGGAGCACTTGTGCACTGGTGGGGGACTGCCTATCCATCCAGCCACTATGGAAAACAGTGTAGAAGGTTCCTCAAAAAAAAATAAAAATGGAACTACCGCATGATCCAGCAATTCCACTCCTGGGTATTTATCCAAAGAAATCAAAAACACTAATTCGAAAAAATATCTGCTCTCCTATATTTTTTGCATTGTTCTCAGTAGCCGAGATATGGAAGCAACCCAAATGCCCATCAATAAACAACTCGATAAAGAAGCCATGGCCCATTCACACAATGCTGACGGCAGGGAACTGACTCAGGGCGGTGAGCACAGGATGCAACACACAGACGACGTTATCATGGAACTGTACACCTGGGAGCTATGGAATTTTACTAGCCAACGTCACCCCAATAATTTTAATCAAAAAGGAAACAATCTAATTCTACTGGCCACGTGTTAACGAACTACACAACCGTGAGACACTTTTCCGTGCAGGTGCAGTAACAAAAGGTAAAAGCAAGGCTGCTGTTCAGGGGGGCACAGACCAGCTTTCCTCAGTGACCTCGCACTACCCTTTGCTGACATCCTGCATGCAAGGCCGCGTTGCTAGGCCTGAAGTTTGCGAGTGCCCTCCGCTTGGGTTTTAATTCCATATATGTACGTGAGCCTGGGCTATTATAAGACGTGCCTGTGCCTCTGAGAGATCGCCAGGCAATATATCATTGGCAGCTCCAGTGCCCTTGCTGACTTTCCCATGAATCAGTAGGTTTTCCAAGTTAGTATATGTGGCACCATTATCACTAAGAATAGCACCTTAAAAATTATCCCGCACTTTCCTATGTATATGCACTGGCACATACAGTCTATTTTTTAAATATTTATCTCACAAAGAGATTTCTGCTTCCTTGATGGAGTGCAGAACAGAGTATATGAAAAGGGAAGAAAACCAGAATGAAGTCACTGGTATTCCTTCCAGGCAAACACACAGTAAGGCAGCAGGCCAAGACAGGGACAGCCATCAAAAGAGGCAAAGCCACTACACATGAGAACAAAATGACACCGGCAAACTGAAACTTCAGTAGCCGATTCAAATGCGCTTTAGGAGCTTTACGTCACGTGTCAAGTGCATAAAACTGGATACATAACGTGGAAGGTAAATTAGAGAAGCTAAACAGGAAACAAACGAGAAAGAATAAAGCTCCCAAAAGGATGAGAGACATTGTAGATACAAAGACGAGACAAGACATGAAGAATAAAGCCCAGAATTCACAACTAAGTTCCAGAAGAGACAAGCGTGACATGAACAGCAGAGGGCGTGGCCACGTCCTGGACGTACAGCAAGTCTCCGCAAAGTTACGTGATTGAAAGCATTCTGAGTATATCGTCTGACTATAGAAGAAATGATCTAGAAATAAATAACAAAAATATAACCAGAAATTCCTCGACTATTTGGAATTTCACAATACACTTCTAAATAACCAGTGGATCAAAGAACAAATATAATGGACTTATGAAATATATGTATGAAAGGATAAAAAAGTGCAATACAATGCAATTTACGGGATGCAACTAAAGGCATGCTTAGAGGGAAATGAATAGCTTTAAATGCTTCTGGAAGTACTGAGTAAAAGGCTGAGCATCAAAGACTGAATGATCCATCTTAGGAAGTTAGAAAAAGAAGAGTAAATTAAATCCAAGTGAAGTAAAGTCAGAAAAATGTTACTTTAAAATGTAAAAGAAATGGACAAGAGAGAAAAATCAAAGTTAAAAGTGGTTCTTTTAAAATCTAGGAAAACTGGCAACTCCTTAAAATGATTTTTCTAGGAAAAACAAGAAAGATGGTACATATTACCAAAATGAAGAACTAAAAATGAGACACCACCACATTCTACAAATGTTAAAAAGAGAGTGAGAGGATGGTATACACAATTCTATGCAGATTAACTTAAAGTTATGAAATAGAAAATTCCTACAAAAACACAACTTAGAAAACTGATTTTTAAAAAACAGAAATATAGCCACATATTTATTAAAGATATTTTATAATTTAACTGCCCCCACCCCCCAAAACCTCCAGGCCCAGGTTTGAATGAATTCTTCTCAATACTTTTTGGGAAAAATTACAACAATCTTACAGAAACTTTGCCAGAGGCTACAAGAAGATGATGGACAAGCCTACTTGGGCCCTGATGACAAAATCTGACAATATAGGAAGTAGAAACTACGGGGCGACTGTTCCCATGAACGCAGACACAAAAATACTAAACAACACGTTAGCACAAATAATCCACTAAAATCCAAAAGCAACATGCGTGACCCGCGGTTGGGCTGGTTCACGGGCTGTGTGGATTTTTTGAACATTCAGACATCAGTGAATGTGCTTCTGCATCTGCGTCCCCTCCCGCCTCCTGAGTTCAGTGCCACAGCCATTAGAGAGAGCAAGGGAGCTCTCTGTAGTGGGGAGCAGACGGGTCCTGCAGCGCTAAGAGGGGGTTCGGAGGACGGAGGTCCCCGCACACAGGGGCAGCGGGGACAGGAGGCAGGGCTGGGCGTGCACCCACGTCATGGCGAAGCGGTGGAGACACGGGAGATTACTTCTTTCCCCTGGATTAAACTGGAGGAAGGTATTAGGGTGACAAAAGCCAGAGTTTGCACCCAGTAGAAGAGTTCCAAATATGGGAGTGCAGAAATCTGAGAACACCGGGATGTTGCACTGGAAGACAGAGATCAGCTATGCAAATGACAGATGACAGACACATCCATGCATGCATGGTGCACAGACAGACAGGTAGGTAAGCAGGTGGATTAATATAAACACAGAAGCAAATGAATGCAGGTACAGGTGCTTGCGTGTGGACGTACGCAGGTGCACACACAGGTATGTGTTCCCCTGTGTGCCTTCAATACACATCTGTCACCTAGCTCTACTCTAGAGGGCCTGGGGGCAGCAACGCCCCAACAGCAATATGCACACGTAGCAGCTGCCCTTAGCCTCTAAGCACCACTTCCCACTGGAAGAAATGAGAAGTCCTTAGAGAAATGGCTTCTTGGGGTCTTAAGCAGGCCAAGGGCACATGAGCCTGAAACCGGTCCCCCCAACGGCAAGAAATGCTCAGATAAGAGGGGACCGTGCCAGCAGTCACCCATACCAGCGGACGTGAGCTCCCCCTGGGCAGATCGGGACAGGCTGAGCACTGAGGTGAGTAATGACAGTCACAGACTCGGGCCCGCTGAGAGGTGTAGGGAACCAGGAGTCCTTTCAGAAACTAATTAAGTAATTAGTGCGACACCTGATGAGGAACAGGACAGGCACAGTTGTGAGTACCTCCCCACGAACATGCTTGCTAATTACGAAGGAGAGACGAGTGACCGTACAGTGGAGAAACCTGGCAGACACCATCGAACCACGTACTCGAAGCGGGCGGACGTCGTTAGCAATGAGCCCAACGCGGCCCACATGGCCCCGGGCAGGACACAGTGAGCACCCAGCCGCATTCCTGCGAGGGGAGCAGAACTTCAGTCAGATTGTAAGAAAAACGTCACACACGTCCAGGCTGGGAGACCCCGCCAAACAGGGACCAGCAGTCTTGAACAGTGTCCAAGTCATGATGAGCTCAAGGGTGGACTGGGTGACCCGTCAAGACCAAAGCAGGTAAGAGACACCCACCTAAAGTCGGGGCATTCTGAGAGTCCTCAGCCGCACTCGAACAGGGTCTGAGCATTAGGTGGGGTGACGTGTCAGTGCTGATGCTGGGGTTCCAATGGGTCTGTAGAGGAATCCCCTCGTTACGGAAATGAGCCCTGAAGATACTCAGGGTGTGTCGGCACCTCCCTCTCCGATGGCTTAGGAAGAGCAAGTTCCTTGTACCCAACTTCCAACTTCTGGAAGTTTGTTATTATTTCAAATATTTAGATAAATACACTATATATACACACTCATGGCGTGTCCTCTTCTCCTTCGTGTGTGTGTGCACACGTGGGTGCTGGCTGGAGCCAACCCCGCCATCAAGGTCTCTATTTCTCATATCACATGGCTGGATACTTTCTGGGCAGCCCCCCCACACACACACACACACGTTTGTACAGTGCATGTGTACGTGTGATTCACCACATAAACAAAATTAAGGAAAAAGAACATGATTACTTCAAGGGATGCAGAACGGCACGCGTGCTCCTAAGTTACAAACCGAACCAGCAGGACGACCTGCCGCGTGCCCGAGCCGTGGACCGAGCCAGAGGCCGCGCGGCTCCCCGCCTTTCAACGAAAGAGAGACGGGCTCACGTTAGTCCCACGACCGCTGGGAACCCGTCACACACCGGAGGTCAAGGGACAGGTAACTGGGCCAACACCCAAGGTGAGGGACGGCGTCTGTAGGGAGAGAAGAGATGCCACCCTGAGCCCACCCAGCAGCTGCCACCAGACACTGCGGAGTCGTGGGGCGGGGGGGGGGGGGGGGAATAGGTGACAACCGGGGAGGTTTTCATGCAGACAGCAGGGACACTATGACACCACAGGGGGCTGCAGTGTGGAGGGCAGACACGCCTTCTCATAGGCTCTTTCTTCCCATGAAAAGAAGAACCCCACGAGCTCCTAAAATGCCCCTTGTATGCAAAGCTGGGGCAAGGGAACAGCAGGAGTGCAAGGGACAAAACCTCCCCCAGGATCAGCCTCTCAGACTTTCACAGGGAACAGCAGGCCTCCCTTATTGGGGAACGGGCACCAGCCACCCTGAGGACACTGGCCATTAGGGGAAGGGGATGAGACAGAACCCTTCCCCGCAAAGGGGCAGGGCCACACCCTGAGTCCATACCCACAGTGGCCAGGGGATGACAGTCCTGCCACCCAAGGCTGGCGGGGCGGGTCTAAGACTGAGGCTTATCAGAACACCAAGGCCACAGCTGACGCAACGGATGCATCGCATGGGCATCGCAGCAGATGCAGAGAAAGTGCTAGAAAACACAACGTGCGTCCCGGTAAATATTCTCAGCAAACTAGGAAGAGAAGGGAACACCTTACACTAACAAAGAGCACACAGCGGTTCCCAACCTGCGGGTCGCGGCCCCTTTGGGGGTCGAACGACCCTTTCACAGGGGTCACCTAAGACCATCGGACAGCACGTATTGCCGATGGTCTTAGGAACGAGACACCGAGACGGCGCTCCTCTATGCGTCTCCAGGCGGGTCCGCCCACATGCAGACACGCCCACATACGGGTACCGGCGTGATGACATCATCGCGCCAACGCCCTCACTTGCACCCCTACAAATACAGGTGTGTGTGACAGGGTCGGCGCCGTAACGTACTCACGCGGACCAGTCGCACTGTGCAGAGAGCAGCTGTGTGTTAAAAGCAGCTACAACGTGCTTCAAGACAAAATCTCATTTATTTGTAATTAGAAGTAAATATTTCACAATATATGATTACATGTTGTTTTTGTGATTAATCACTGTGCCTTCATTATGTTCAATTTGTAACAATAAAAATACACCCTGCATATCAGATATTTACATGACAATTCATAACAACAGCAAAATTACAGTCATGAAGCAGCAACGAAAATAATGTTATGGGGGTCACCACAGCATGAGGAGCTATATGAAAGGGTCGCGGCATCAGGAGGCTGAGAACCACTAATCTAGAAAGAGAGAGAGAGAGACAGGGGGGAGAGAGAGCTCATCCACGCTGGAAGAGGAGGTGGAAAATCCCAATGAAATAAACATTTTGGTAGGTCAATATACAAAAGTCAACTGTATTTACATATAGTAGCAATGAAAAATTTAAAATGCCATTCGCAATAGCATCAAAAAACATGAAGAATTTAGGGATAACTTAACAAAATATAGGCAAGACCTATTTAATGAAAACGATACACTGATGCCAAGAAGCTAAAGATTAAACAAACGCCGAGATACACGAGGGCTGTCCAGAAAAAATCCAGCCATAAATCCCTCTACTTCTCATATTACATGGCTGGGTACTTTCCAGACAGCCCCTGTATGCCGTGTTTATAATCTGGAAGTCTTGTTACGATTAAAAATGCAATGCCCTCCAACTTAATGCATAAATTCAGTGCAAGAGCAGTCAAAATCCCAGGCGGTCTTCTTTGCAGAAATTGGCAAGCTAATTCTAAAACTTACGTGAAAATGTTAAAAATCTACAACAGTCAAAGTAAGTTTGCAAAAATAGAAAAAAGTTACAGGACTTAATTATCTGACATAGAGACATCTACAAAGCTAGAATTCTGTCATGACCTTAGGCACACGGGACAATGAAGCAGAGGAGAACGTACAGAAATAGGCCACCCTACCTATGGCCGAAGACTTTTAACGAAGAGGCAAAGATAATTCAATGGAGAAAGGCTTCTCCCCAGCAAATGTCTGAAGGACAAATGGACATTCACATGGAAGTACATGACCCTGGCTCTTACTCAAAGCCAGGTACGAAATTAGCTCAAAATGGATCAAAGACCTCAACACAAATCTTTGGGTAGACATAATTGTATAGACAGGACACAAAAGGTACAAACAATAAAATGAAATGCCAATAAATGGTATTTAACCACAATTTTAAATTTCTGCTTTTCTAAAGACAAATTTACAAAATGAAAAGGCAGGCCAAAGACGGAGAGAAAAATACTTGCAAGTCAAAGTGTGATAAAGACCCAACAGACGAAGCAAACTACAGAACTAAAGAACTCTAAAACTGTGTCACGAAGGTCCTGGGCATCAGCGACGAGACCCAGTCATGTCAACGAGTAAAGGTGGTTTTACAAGCCTGAGCCGGGAGGACATCGGCGACTTAATAATAAAATGCTCCCCCACGTCACGACGCGAAAACGCTCCGAGTGGGCCGAGGCCGGGGGTCAGGAGTCACAGAATGCCCACCCCCTCGCCCCTCGGGGGGCACGAGAATGGGTATAAAACGCCAGGGAGTTGGAGAAAATGCACCCCAAGACCTGAAAAGATGTATCCTCCTCAGCCAGCAGGTCTACTAGGAGGCGTCTGTCTCAAGGCCACGGCCGTGCGCGAACCTGAA
>PVJL010007426.1:52012-54512 GCA_004026885.1 Lyroderma lyra | reverse complement strand
ATGATCAAAACGGCTGCTGCACCTTGAACACCTGACAGTACACAGGAGAGAGCGGGGAGGTCAGGGGCTTCGGAGATGGCGGACACAGGCGGTTGGGAAGGCCCTGACTTGGGTTGGCTTCTATCTGGCGAACGCAGATCCAGCCCACTGGGTGGGTGTCCCCAGCCCTGAGCAAGAAGCCCCGTCACTGCTCCCTGACGCCGCAGGCCGGGAGCTTCCAAACTCAGCCCACATCCCCGCAGCAGCCTGACGCTCCGCAAGGGCTTATTTCATGCCTGTTTAATGGAAGGTGCCCAAAGGGATACTAATGAGTTCCGCCCCGTTGGATGGCAGCGAGTCTTCCCAAAAAGGTCAAAAATCCACCATCTTGTCTTCTTGGCCGTTAATCCTACCATGGGGCAGGAGGGCAGGAGGTCCCCAGGTACATGCGTGCCATCTCTTGTCAACTCCTACCTTCAAAGGCCAGATTACAAAGAGACAAAACAAGCGAGTGGCGAAGTATTTACTTCAGAGAGATTCTTCACAGGAGTGAGCACGCGATTCCTCATAGCAGCCAGCTCCCACGTGGCGATCAAGACCATCTGCCAGTGTGACCTGTCCGTGACCCCGGGAAGCCCTGCACACGGAGGGACATGGCAACAGCAGCCAGGCCAGGCCTGGCGCGCTGGTCAGGGGAAAGCAGGGCGTGGTTCGGTGGGCGCACTTGGCGCGGATGATGCAGCCAGGCCCCCCGGCGCGGGGACAGGCGCGCTCCCACGGCCCACGATGGGCCCGACCAGCCCGGGCACGCCTGCGCCTCCGGGGACAACGCCATGAGGGAGCTGGGAGCTGCCGTCAGAATGGCGAGCTTCGAGGCCGCGTGGCCCGGGGTGGGGGGTGGGGGGTCCACGGGGTGCACGGCGTGGCTCCGAAAACGTCCTTCATCCCCCCAGACCCTCATCTGTTGTGCTGCTTGGGGGCCAGAGGGAGCCCCTCAGCCAGCGTTCTCCAAAGGGGGGATCAAAAATGAAAGACATTGTAGTTCTCTACCTGATCGTATTGTCACTAAAATTCCACGCGTGTGTGCCAACACAGGTGCCGCACGGGGCGCACGCGCACTGACTGATGGGTAAAACCACGGACCTGTGCTGGGCTTCCAAGCGCGAACCCCACAGGGAGAATTCCTACCAACAGGGCAGGTCCTGAGCGGCGCCGACCCGTCAGTGGGTGACTCCTTCAGCCCCCCAGGGGTTTTTATGAAGGCGCTGGCTAAGCAAAGGGCCCATTTACAGGAATCCGCAGGAAAAGCCCTAAAAGCAGAGCGCGGACCGGGCAACGGCGCCCCCGTGAAGGCGCGGGCGGCCCGCCGTGTGGGTCCGCGTCCTCTCACGGAGAATTCTCCACAGAGAAGCCAGGACAGAAAGGAAAATCGAGATGCTCTTCCCCCGGCAGCCTGCCCCGGTGGCCGCTTCCTACACGGAGAGCCAGCTCGGGGGAGGGTCCAGGGCGACACGGGGGTTCTGTGCACTGCCTCAATGAGAAACTTCTAGAAGGTCTGGAGCACTGCGGGTCATGCCTGGCTGTGCCCTGCTGCCTCATCCTGATGGCGGCCATTCTCAGCTGGTGACACGGCCACTCCCCTGAGGTCCGATGACACGCAGCGTGCTCGGTTCAGAGGCGAAGAAAACCGAGAGGAATGAGACACAAACCCCACCTTCAAGTGCAGAGGAAGACGCGCGAGTTGTTACAAAGGCAAATGCAGGGAGGTCACGTGGCCGGCCTGAGCCGCTGTCCTGTCCCGCCGCCTTGGCCAGCTCTGCAATACCAGCTCCTCGACCCAACACGCCCAGAAGACAAAACAGCAGCAAGGGCTACGTGAAAACATGGAGCTGCTGGGGGACGAAAAGCCAAACATTCTCCGTATCGCCAATCTGAGTAGAAAGGGAGGAAACTTCCAAGAAACAGACGGACATCCGCGATGGCGCCGAGTTGTCAGCCGCCAGCGCCGCGCAGGCGTGAAGGGCGCCAGGGCAACCAGGGCTGCTATGGGACGACCCTACTCAACAGGTTACAAGCCAGGGTCCAGGACTCTCGGTCCAGGGGTGTCCCCAGGGCCACTCTGCTTGCTTGTCTGTTTTCTCGGAAATGAGATTTGGGTTACATCTCTAAAAGGAGCTAAATATGGCACCGGCGAGCTATAACCAGGGGCCCAGCTCGGGCCCACCGTCTGTCGCTGTAAATAAAGTTTTATTGAAAGGGCTTGCACATTGTCTGAGACTGCCTTCGCGGTACAAGGGCGGAGCTGGTGCTTATGAGGGATGTCACATGGCCCACGAAGCTCAGAACATTTGCTGTCGGGACCTTAACAGAATGAGTTTGCTGAGCTGTGAACTAAGTCATGAAAAGCGGTCAATTTTTCAGGTGACCTGTCTGCCCAGGGTAAATAATCTGGGGGTTTGGGGATACCTACAAGGAGACTGAGACCGGACACTGTCGTGCTTCCCCTAAGAGCACTTGATTT
>PVJL010007426.1:15305-51912 GCA_004026885.1 Lyroderma lyra | reverse complement strand
GAAAAGAGTCATCTCTTAGCACCAAGAGCCACGTTTCTTTGCTTAAAAGTGTCTGTAGATCAGTTAATCAGGGAGCTTTCCAGACAGAAGTAGTCTTGCTTTGGGGCAAATATTTGATCAACGCCACCAGGCCAGTTCTGTGATGTGGATGCAGAAGGAAGGCCTGGCCGAGGACAGATTATGTGAACACACGGGTGACAGGATAATTACCCTGCGTGTACGGAACAAGGGTTGAGGTTAATTTGGAGAGGATCTCAAGTGTGCCTCGCAGCGCCGCGCTCTCCGGGCTTCCGGCTGCAATCCATCAGGGCCCTGCCCGGGGGCGTGGAGAGCCGGCAAGCTGGGGACTGACCCGGCGCGGAGCAGCTCCGGGAAACGACCCACAGCAGAGCCGGATCCAGATCGTCTGAACACATACGAGTCCTGCAGGAAAAAGCCGAAAACGAAAACAGAACACTGCAAGACCTCCAGGAACGAGCGTCAGCTCCGTGTTGAGTGCCTAGGCGGACGCAGACACGTCTCCATGAGTTCTCACACGCACACTCACACGCACACAGGCCCGCGTTTCACGGCCCACAATTCGCCACGAACCAACAGCGTGAAGCACCGTGAGCTCCAGAGTCCCCGCGTTCCGGGAGGGAGCGCTGAGCCGACCACGTCTGGACTTCTGTGCTCTGTTTCAAGCATCCATGAGCCACGGGGATCAGAAAGTACCACACAAAAGGGACACTGCAGGACAAAGCCAGTCCCACCCAGAGAAGAGGGGAACTGGACCCACCGTCCCCAGATGGTTCCAGAGTGCTGTGTCAGGTGAGTCCTTCTCAGAGCCAATGGTGAGAGACGCAGGAGGCAGAGCTGGCTCAGCACGGGGAAAACTACTTCCTGGTACCAGTTGGCACTGCTGAATGCTGGGTCCTCCTCAAGGGACATCAGATGAGCTCTGATTGCTGAAAGGGACCAAACAGAAGCCAGCAGGCCCACTGTCAAGTAACTGTCATGGGAAGAGATGTCCTCATTCTGGAACATTCTTAGCACCCTATGAGTCTATGTGCCACCACCAAAGGGTGGTCCAACCACAGCAAGAGCAGACTATGTGATTTCAATAAACGTGTTCTGGTTTTCCCGGGTCGTTTTTCCCTCTAATAAGCTGTTCTGCCGCTCCCCTTAAACTTTGACGATGTCCTAGAGGTCCCACGTTGCATCCCCTGATGGCTCCGACACCCACAAGAGCACAGAGCTACTTGCGACAATGGACTCTCATTCCTTGGAAACGATGCTCAGCACAGTTGTTCCACTACAGGAAGGGTCTCTCTACGGCACAGGACCGCACCAGCCTCGTTTCTGCCTGTTGTGGGCCAGCTTGCGCCTTGGCCCTGCCCGCCCCCACGCCCACCGCACACAAACGTAACTGCACTGTACGTGCTGCTGCGGGGAACCCTCCTTGGCTCTTCTCCTGACCCTGCGCGTGGGCAGAAGCTACAGCTTAGTTTTATTTAATGAGACCAACCTACATACACTCGCAACTTGCTTTCTGCCTAACATTAATTAAAGTGGAAAAATACCTGGGGGGGAAATCATCATTTTAACAGTTTCATGTCATTCCATCCATTCATGCTCCAAAGGGGAAATATCTCCCAGGCTGCAGTGAAACGCTCTGAGCAGACATCTTCGCACATGCACTGCATTCTCTCCGGAGTACACACCTCACGTGTTGAGATGGATTGCCAAACCCTCCTCTGGAAGTCTGTATCCATTTATAGTCCTTCCAGAGATTCAGAGTTGTGTCTATTCCCCTCCCAGTACGAATACGGCTGTTGTTACTGTATCTAATCATGGCCATGCACACAGGTGAATGTGTGGGTGATACTCCAGTTTGCATTTCTACCCTGGAAGGTGAGAAGCTTTGGGTTAGACCACTGCCTGAGACCTACCAGGTTCTACAGTTACACAACTTGGTCCAAGGACAAAGCCATCTGCGCCTCAACTCCCTCTTGTGAAAAACAGGAGTAATAGTAGCATTTGTTCCACATAGGGTTGTCGTGAAACCAAATGAAATAATAAATGTAAAGCACTCATCGAAGGACCACACCAGATGACAAAATGGGGTTCATGCCATGAAGGCAAGGTTGGTTTAACATTGGAAAATCACTGTGGTTTGCCAGTCCAACAAACTAGAAAAGGAAAACCATGGGACCATCTTAAGGAACTCAGAAAAGCATTTGACAAGGTCCAACATTCGTTACTGATAAAAGCTCTCAGCAAAACAGGAATCCAAGAGAGCTTTCTAAACGTGCAAAGAGCGCCTGCAAGAAACCTAAGACTGACCTCAGACTTAATGGCAGGAGAGACCCACCCGATGCTTTCCCCTTGTGATCAGTCATGAGACAAGGGTGTCTGCTGTCTCCACTTCCACTCGGCACTGCTAGAGGTTCACCCAGGGCGGTGAGGCGAGGGAAAATAAATAATTAAAAGCCTTCCAGATCGAAAAGGAAGCAGCGAAACTGTCTATTTGCAGATGGCAAGAGTTCCTACTTAGAAAATCTGGTACATTCTACGAAAAACTCCTCAAATTAATAAGTGGGCTTAGCAAGGTTGCAGAATGCATAATCAAATGCATTTCCATACACTAATAACAATCAGAATTTGAAATAAAAAACAATTCCATAATCTGCAACAGCATCGACATATATGAAATACTTAGGGACGGATGTGACAAACGATGTGCAAGACCTGTACACCAGAAACTACGTAATATTGCTGAGAAAAATTAAGGAGGATCCAAATCAATGTAGAGCTACAGTGCTTTAACGGGTCAGAAGACTGGATTTTGTTAATATACCAATTGGCTCCAAAATGAACTACAAATTCAACACAAACTCAACCAAAATCGCCCTAGGTCTGTGGGGAGGGGGACAAACTAATGCCAACATTTATATGGAAAAGCAAAAGACCTAGAAGAGCCAAAACGAATTTGAAAAAAATAACAAAGTTGGAGGACTAACTGGTTTTAAGGGCTATTTTAAAGGTGGTGTAGTCAAGACAGTGCCATACTGATGTGATTATTGACAAGCAGATCAATGCCACGGTGTCCAGAAGCAGAGCACATGTGCGTGGTACATTAATGTTTACAAATATGCAAAAACAATTCGGTATAGGAAGAATATCCATATGCATGATATACAAAAATGTACTCCAAATGGAGAAAAAGGTCCAAATGTAAAACTAAAACCATAAACATCTGGAATGAAACACAGGAGTAAATTTCGGGGATGCTGAGTTATGCAAAGACTTCTAAGAGATGATGTAAAAAAGTGTGATCTATAAAAAGAAACTGAGAAAATACAGTTGATCAAAATTAAAAGCTTTTGCTTTGCTAAGGACACTTACATGAGAACACAAGCCACAGACTGTGAGCAGTCATTCACAAAGCATATACTGATAAAGATCTTTATCCAGATTGCATTTGGAAAATATAAAGCACTCTCAAAATTCAATAATAAAGAAAAAATCAACACAATTTTTAAACCTAGACAAAAATTCCAAGAGATGCTTCTTCAAAGATACACTTATGAAAAACGGTCCCCACAACTAGTCTTTCAGAAATCAAAATTAAGGCCACAATAATGCACTACCGCATGATTTTAGCATGTTTAAATTTGTTTTTTTTAAAATTGACCATACCAAGGCTAGATTCTGGACAGACTGCACCTACCCGACACTGACGGTGGGGATGGAAAATGCTATGAGCACTCTGCGAAAACAGCTTCCCCAACGGTGCACCACCCCACTCCTACATACCACCCGAAGAAAGCGCACGTCTTCATAAAACTCGTACACGAAGGTTCACAACAGCTTATGTATAAGAGCTTAAAAATCTGGAAATTCCCATTCTTAAGTGAATACAGAAATTGTGGCATATCCCTTCAATGAAATACTATTTAGCAACAAAAAAATAAATGAACCATTTTTAAAAGAAAAGGAAGTAATGACAGATACAGAACATGGATGAATCTCAAAATAGTTACGCTGAATAAAAGAAGCCAGAGAATCAAGAGTCCATGTGGCATGATCCCATGCACATAAAGTTCTAGCGAACGCACACTGACAGTGATGGGAAGCAGGGACGTGGGATCCAGGAAAGCGTCACAGAAGGGTATTTTGAGGGATGATATGTTTGGGGGTGACAGATCACTATCTTGATGGCGGTGATCTGTTTCACAGGCATGCATTATACCTATATGTCAATGCGTGTGAGATGTTACACTTGAAATGCTGCAAGTTATTGTGTGAAATGTAACACACTTTGAATAGTTCCAGGACGGCAGGTGCTCAGAAAATGTCACTGGCCATTTTCCCACGAAGTGAATTTCCTCGGCTGATGATTTCCCACTGATGAAAGATTTTTTGTAACCGTTCTTTAAAAACAAAGGAAGTTAATGAATTATAGTTTTAAAGTATTTACTCCAGCCACTCCTTGGTCTTTCAACTTTGTCCTGATGCCCCTGATGTGTTCAGACACACCATCCGCCTTTCCCGGGATGCTTCTGGCTTTGGAGTCGTATTTTCAAAGGCAGGAACGATTCATTCTCGTCTATTTTCCCAGCTTCATTGAAGTATGGTTCTTGTAGACCAAAATTACTCATTCTAATTGTGCAGTTAGATGAATTTGTGCAGTTTTATAGAATCATGTAACCACATTTCCATCAACTTGAAAAGTCCCCTTGCGTCCCCCGCCCCGACTCCTGGCATTCGCCCATCTGCTTCCTGACAATGCTCCTTTCCTAGAAGTCCGTGTCAACGACCTCCTATCAGTGACCATGCCATAGCGACGCCTTCCTTTTGCTGCCGCTTCTCTCACTTAGCACAGATTTCTGAGATTCATCCATGAGACTGCATGCGTCGATACTGCTTTCCTTTTCGCTGCAACGCAGCATTCCTGGCGTGGGAATGCCAGGGATTGCTTGCTGCATTCACCTCTTGATGAACATTTGGTTGTTCCCAGTGCGTGTGTGCATGTGGGTGTGTGGTGTTTCGCTCACCCACACTATTACGAACAATGCTGCTGTGAACATCTGTGGACAAGTCATTAGTGTGGACATGTGTTTTCATTTTCTCGGGCAAATATCTAGGAGTGGAATTACTGGGTTTACGACTAACTTGACAAGACTCTGCTGAGCTATTCTCCAAAGTGGCTGTACCGTTTCTAATTTCCACCAAGGTATGAGTATTCCTACTGTCCTGTGACTTTGTCAACACTTGGTATTGTCGTATTTTTAAATCTTAGCCATCTTAACCATTATGGGTGCCTAGTGGTTCTCTCTCATCTCTTGTCAGAATTTATTCATGATTAAAGTGTCTCAGTCTACATCAGGTTTCTTTCCTAGGACCAGGAGTTTACTCCTAAAATTACCTTTACCCAATAAATAAATGGGCTCAGGCTTTCCGAAAGATCATGGTCACAAAGTAATAACATGCTTCCTCTTGCACTTGTCATATTTTTAATGGAAGAGTGAAATATAAATTGAACTTTTGTAAATAAGCTATAATGACTTGAGTGTTTTTAACTAAGGAAGCAACTAAGAAATTAATCTTTAAATGAAAAGTATTGCAGGCACTTTACCTTACAGGTTTTTGCTTTAGTAATATCAAAATAAAGATGAGAGAAAAAGATGCTCAGGATCAGAAATATGTTCACTGCTTCTGTGATGCACCACATGGTACGCCTCACTAAGCAGAAATCTGTGGCTGGGTCAGAGGACGTGTGGATGAGGAGACCCTACACTGGGGTCACAGGCCAGCGTGGACATGCAGAGACCCCACAGGCATCACCCCATGGGGTTCAGGCTTCCCAGGCACTATCTGTGGGGGTCGGCTAGGGGGGTGGAGAATATACATATGTCCTTTATACATAAATACAAGTGTGCGTACAAGCGCAAATATATACGACGACGAGTAACTGGATTTGGGTTTTAATTCGGTACTTACCTTCATTACACAGGTGCTTTATCAAACAAGAAAATTCCATCCAACAGCACCAGTAATAGCCTACTTTAACAGCCCTTTCGGGCAGGCTCATTGCCCTGAGGAATCTGAGGACGGAACTTGTGGTCCCCATCAGCTGCCTTTGCTGCCACTGCCCCCGGGAAATGGCGACTCTGACGGCTGCCCGGGCCAGCCGGGGGTGCTCCTGCACAGCCCCCTCCAGCCACACGTGATCCAGCCCTGAATCCAGACCAAGGCTCGGTCTGTAATGTCCTCCATGCCCCTTCTGGGGACTGTCAACCCAGCTAATCTACTCCCTGCCCATCTGGTTAAAGGATTTCCCTGGAATTTGTTATGGGCAGCCTTTCACGTGCTTGACTTCATAGAGAATTTCCAAAAGTGACGTGCGTGACCCGGCACAGGGCTTCGGACCGAAACCTCAGGCCAAACGCCCCGGCCCCTGGCTCGTTCCCGAACTCCTGGAAATCTCAGCCGTGACTGCGTGCAGATGCACACACCGAAGCAAAGAAGCTGAGGGGCTTGGAACAAAGAAGCAAACTGTGGTGACCTTTATTTCTCCAAAAGATGGCAGAAATATTTTACACAGGCCCTGGGTACACAACATAAACTTCGTGACGTCACAGCTCAAAAACCAGGAATTCTTTGTATTTTGCCTAAAAATGCGTGCTTTTATCTGAAGCCACACATAAAGCAATATGCTTTTCTTGTCTGTTTTACACACAATAAAAATTATATAGTGCCACACAGTTACTCCATTTTTGCTTTTGTTTCTAGAAGGGTGGCCTCGTGTCCCAGAATTTAAAAGGACGTCAGGCTTCTCATTATTTGCCCGGCTGGCGGCAGAGGAAATAATTGTCCCTACCTCCTCCTCCTACCCCCACGGTGTCTTCATTCTACATAACCCACAACCCACACTGACCCAGAGTCCTTCGCATCACTTCGCAGACGTGCGCGGCCCTGTGCTCCGTGTGGCGTCCGGGAGCCCCTGGGCCAGGCCCCCGCCCCTCAGGAATGACCCGAGCCGACCCGAGGGGGAACGAGCAAGACCCCGCCCCTGCCCCATGAGGCCCCCTATTAGCATATACCTGTGCACGTCGCTGTCGGAGGGACTAGTAAGACGAGAGTCAGCTGCTAGGCAGCCGCGCTCCCGCCGAGGGGCGTCCCGGGCGCAGACGGGGCTGGGCGGAGCGGTCCATTAGCGGCTCGCGGCTCATGCAATAACGACCTACTAACCTGATGCGGTGTTGCTCTCACATTTTGCCGTCCCTTGGGATGCTACTGTCACTGTGTTATCTATTGCCTGCTTCCCTATCAAAGAAAAAAGCAGAGCTGAAATGCATGTACGCACCCGGCTCTGTAGTTCACTGCACACCAAGCCCGGCAAGCGGGGGACAATAGATTTATAAGTTTACCCTACATTAAGCCAAACGTGCCTGACTGCACTGTAAATTACTAAATAATAAAGCAGGTGCTGTACGATCCCGACTCGGACAGAATATAAAAATCTATCAACCTGTAAAATACAATAACCATAAACGTACGTACTACCATGTAGCTGAGGGCTCAGGTGAGGCGCCCGCCACCAGGACCCAGGGTCCCCGCAAGGGGGTGGCAGCAAACACACGCAGAATTGCATGCTGGGCTCCCTCAGCGAGTGCTCCCTGTCGGCGGGGGACGGTCCCTGAGTGACAAACACTTGAGGGCTCGTTCTGTGTCTTCGAGTTCTTTGTCTGGAATTGGCCGCTTCCCTCAGACCGAGCGCTGGCCCCGAGCCCCGGCCGCACAGCCTGGGGCTCGTGTCTCCCACAATGGCGTGTGGCTGCATCAAGGTGGCCTCGGGGCCCAAACTTCGCATTCGAATGAGGCTGAAACACCCCGCACCAGTGGAGAGAGCGGAAAACGCCGGAAAGATGCAACCTTCAGATGATAGATCCCTTCCTCTGGAGAAAAATGTCTTAAAACTAGGTTAACTCGGTAAACCTCTGTCCTAAATTCCACACTCCAGCGGTTGTTGCAGAAATAAAATGAAGATGAAGTACACTGTGCTGGGTCTCCCCCTGCCGCCCCCTGCGAGAGGGGCTCCATTTGCAGGAATCATGAGGAGAAGAAAGCAAAACTAATTCTATTTCAGTGCGAGATTCCAAAATGATCCCATAAATTGCAATTCCAAAAACATACAAAGCTAATTAATTCCTGTTTAGGAGATTTTCAATAAGCAAACCGGGTTAAGTTTATATGATTTACAAACAGTGTTTACATTCATAGAGGTGCAACTAATTGCTCCACGGTTTGACATCATTACAGGAAGATGCCGGGGGACGCAGACAGTTTAATTAGGGGTGGCTTCAAGTTCACCACATGGTTATCATCACAGAGCTTCCCTCAAGTGCTCCGCACTGCAGAAGCGCCGAGAGCCGGGAGGTTCTGCTCGCCGCCTGCCTAAGCTCTGAATGAGGAGTGACCGTGTCTGTGCAAGGGCCGTGTGCGCACAGCTCAGACGCTGCTCTGAGTCACGCCTCCCTGCGGGCCCTCGGGCCCCGGCTCTCCTATTTTGCACGTCAGCTACTTGGTGGCCACGCACAGGCCTCTGGATGCGTCCTGAGAGCTCCTAGAGCAGCGGCTCTCAGCCTTCCTAACAACACGACCCTTTAACACAGCTCCTCGTGGTGTGGTGACCCCCATAACATTATTGTCGTTGCTACGTCATAACTCATGTTGCTGCTGTTATGCATCGTCATGTAAATATCTGGTGTGTGTTTTCCGATGGTCTCAGGCGACCCCTGTGACAGGGCGTTCGACCCCCGAAGGGGCCGTGACCCGCAGGTTGGGAACCACTGTCCTGGAGGATTTCCACACGACGCTGCTCTTTGCTTTGCGAGGCATTTCAGAAGCAGACTGCCACCACCCACATGGTTCAATACAACACCAGCGATGTTTATAAATAATTCAGGTCCAAATTACAACTCACTTTCCATCTCCGTCAATAACAATTGTTTTGCCAGTTTTAATTTTTAAAGTTTCCTTCTGTTAAGTTGCTGTCTTCTGCCATCAGCTGAAGTGGCTAATGACAGTGTCGTCACGTTGAAGCCCTGGGAACTTAGAGGAGGCTGGAGCCCAGGATGTTTGGATCCCAGGATCTCTGGGTATTAATGAGACCTGTCACGATCACAGAAGGGCCAGCAATTTGTGTCTCAAATGTCGAGCTCTGCAGTTATTTTTAACAAACATCTAACTTAGAACCGAATACATGGAAGATTCTAGAATCCAAAGGAATGTGTCAAATTATAATGTTGTGCACCTGAAATTTATATAATGTTATTAACCAATGTTATCTCAATCACTTTAGTTTTTAAAAAGTCCGTAAGCCCCTCCTGCCTGAGGACACTTAGATTTAGTCCTGGGGACAAGGCCCCTGGGCTGGGGTCGCTCGCTCCCTTTAAGGCGGAAAGGAAAACAAGTTCAAACGACACAGAGACGCGGATCTGAACCTCAAAACCTGGCCGAGCACCCGTGTTTTGCCGCACGCGCGCTCCGAAGTGCTGGCCGAGGAGCCCACAGAACACTTCATGTTCAACTGCTGTCTCCTCCGGAGTCGGGCAATTCAGTTTTGAAAGACGAATAAACGAAAAGATTCCCCAAAGCCTACGATTTCAGAGTGTAAGGACCACCTCAAGGGGGTAACCCGGGGTTTTCTCAGGAATTTCCAAACGCACATCAGAGGGGAAAAAAAATTTCAACCCACCTCAAATGGTTGGTGTCTGGGGTAAACGAAAGAGATGCCCCCCGCGGGCGACTTCGCACCGGTCAGCACCCCGAGCGGGGAGACCCGGGACACAGGGAACCACGGCAGCCGGCCCCGAGCTCGGGCCGAACAGGCGACAACAACTCTCCCGACACCGCCAGCCCCCTGGGGAGCCCGCCCGACTCTCCACGGACCAGACTCGCCCTCGTGAGGCACAGCCCCAGATTCGCTATTCACAGTCCAAGGTCCCACGTCTCACTGGCTGCAATCAGCCTGGGCCACACCACCAGGCACCGCGCAGCACCACCAGCATGCACGTGCGCGGACCCCGTATCCGAAACCCCGAGGTCGCCGCCAAGGACACCAGCCAGCCTTGAGGACCGGTAGGAAAAGCCGTACCTCTCGTCTCTCATGGAGCAACTTCTCTCGACCCATTTCACCAGCCTCCGGCATCGTTCTAAATGCTCTTCATCCAGTCCTTTCTGGAAACTTCCATGTCCCCTTCTCTTTCCTGCTTGCTGAAGCACCCTGTTCCTGACCTGAAGTGCTGCCCGCCCGTTGCTCCCTCCACTTTCTCCGGCATGTTCCTAAAAAAGGACACAGAGATGTACACAGAGGGACAAAGGTGAGTTGATGGACACGCACGTCACCTCCACGGTGACCATCCCAAGAGAGCCTGCCATGAGTCTATGCACCGGGAGGTGACATGGCATGGACTGATGCTTGGGGCCATGGTGAAGACTGACCACGATGCTGTGCTCGGCCTCTTGTTCCGACCTCAACTGAGCAAACAAGGTCAGCAGTCAAGACAAGTGGGTCAGACACCTGGCCGACACCTGGCCCAAGCATGTCATCACACCCTCAATGTCTACCCACCCGGCACAAAGACACCCCCTGTAGCCCCTTCCGCCTCTGAGGCCTGTCACCTGGAATGCGCACAAGCACCTCACGCTGTAGGCACTGGAAACATTGTTTAGTTAACTTTGTGGGAATTGATACACCGAACACACCGACCACGAGCAAAGGTGAGCCGCAGAGAGCAGGTAGAAGCCCGTGCACGTCACACGAGATGACAGAAGGTAAAACGGCTGCTGTCATTTCTTACCACAAACAGCGTGTGTCCCTCACGGAGCAGAAAGTCCTGCCACGCTAACACGTCCCCGGGGTGCAGGTCAGAAGCTCCCTGGCCTTCACAGAGGGCATCTCTGAGTCCTTCACGACCCCGTCTGGGGCTATAATTTCACAAGCTTACATGGAGTTCGCGTGTAATCGGACAGACAGACGGTCCCCACACCCTCACGGACGCTCAGCGCGCATTGGGGAGAGTGTCCACACGGCATGAAACTCTCCCACAATTTCCTAGGTCACTTCTCATTCCCAGGCAGTCTCAGAGGGACTTCGTGTTATGAGGCCCGGGCCAGCACCACCCCCCATTCACTCTCAACTTTGTCCAGAATCCCATGTCCGGCTATAAAGCCCGGAATTATCTGCAGCACTAACCCATCGCTTTTTGAGTGTGGAGGTGCAGGGCTGGGGGTGCGGTAGATGCTGTGACACTTCACCACGAAGTCACTTTCAGAGCTAACGCATCCGCACCAGCAGGAGGAAAACCAGGAAGCTGCATCCCATGGCCGCCGCATGGGACCCGGCCCCTCGGTCACGTCGTCACAGCGCAGCACATCCATTTCACCGCATGCAAACCCCCAGCAGGAGCTCAGCGAAGTCACAGAAGACAACCTGTCCTGGACCTTGCCGGTCACCTACAAAGAACCCAAAGCGCAACCCAGTGGTCCGCTGAATCAGGGCCAAAACCAGTCCCAAGGGCCCCGAAACCCACAAACGTTCAGTCAACTTAACGGGATGAGACAAGGTCCAAGTTCATCTTCCTCCTCCCTTGTCCATTAGGTCACCTCCCACAGGCCCATCCAGCTGGGCTGTTCGGTTCCTAGACACAGTGGAGAACGTGTCAGGTAGGAGGGGCCTGGCTGAGACCACGGGAGGCCCAGCACGAGGAGAGGTCCGCACCGCTGCTTGACCCCGCAGCAGAAGCGAGGCTCAGGGCTGCCCTCTGTCCTCTCCGCTGCCACCCCGGCCTGGCCCAGCGTCCAGCGGCACGGGCAGCAGCTGACAGCCGGCGGGAAAGGCACAGTCGCGGCCCGCACAGCTCCCTGTCCGGAATTCAGACCTGGGCGGGGGCCCCTCAGCTTTACAGGCCAGACCTGTGTCACGTGCCCTCGTCTAATCCAATCACTAGCGAGCAGAATGGAACCACCATGGTGGTTCAGGCCACGTATCACAAACTGAAATCAATGGAATCAACAGAGGAGGTTCCCAGCTCCCCATGTTTAACTGCAATTTGCGTCCAGATGCAGATGAGAACACGTCCACGCGCCTTCCGCCCTCCTTCCGTGTGTGACATGCCGTGATCGGAGAGGCACTGCTCACGAGGTGACGGTCCGCGTCATTGGAGCAGCACTGGCAGAGACCAACCCTGATCGGAAAGGAGGCGGAGCCCGCTTCCTGTGAACACGCCCACAAGTCCAAGCAAAGACCTACAGGAAACGGGGGTCTGTAAGAAAGAAAGAGGTACGGAGTGGCGACTGGCAGCGACCCCAGGCCGTGGGTGGTGAGGAGGGTCTCGTGGATTCGGGCGAGGGAGACAACAGTCATGGACCCAGAGAGGCAAATGGGTTGAGGGCCAGCTGAACGCGGCCCAGTATCAACAGGCTGACCGTGGGGCCAGGGAGGTCCTACGCTGGGTGACGTGGATTCATTTACAAGCAAAAGTGCGAAGCAGACGTGCCGGGTGTGGATTCCAGGCAAAGGGCTCAGCCGGCGTAATCTGAAAAGCAGGCGCCACCCGACGAACGACGGAGCCTTCCAAACTGCACGCCGTCCTCACCGACCTCCGACGATGGGCTTCATGATGCTGCTGAAATCATCACGTGGTTTTCACACCGCTGAGTCGGGGGACAGACACGTCGAGGGCTGTCATCACCGAGACTCCTTCTGCCACGTACGGTCTCCGTCACCTGGCGTAGGGAGATGCACACGTAGTGAAGAAGGAAATTACCTTCCCTGTGTATCATTCAAATCCTCAAGGATTATTGGCTAATTAGGAGCACCGTAATGTAAATGTGCCTCGTGTCAGGTTTGCAGGAACAGTAAAATAACATAATTAAGCAGTGAACAAAGCAGATCACTTAAACCGCTCCTCACTGCAAATGCAGATGATGGCGAAATGTGCGCGTCGGCGTGGAAACGGGGACAAGACGGGCCACACTGCAGGGGCCAAGGAACAACAGAGAAGCTGCGTTCGGTTAAAATGCATTGCTGTCCATTATATGAGGTTTTCATGGGAAAAAAATCCAGTAGATAATCAAATAATTCCTTTAAAGTAAATAGGAGTTGCTCCTTTTGAAAAAAACACACACTGAATTGCACTTAAATAAGCAAAAATAATAAAATAATAAAATAAAAAGGCCCCAACATAGAAACTTCCCAGAACTGGAAACCCTAACACAATTCGAACATGTTAAACGGCGTTTCCCACCGGCGACCCCTCTCTGGACGTGTGCTCGTGCGAGCGAGACGACCCCGAAGAATGCGGAGCTGCAGCTGCCACCGGCGGCTCTGCACGACCCTTCCTACCCTTTGCCAAAGGAAGGCTCAGCTTGGCGAAGGCACCGCGAGGGCTCCAGCACGTTCCGGAAGACCGGGAAGGGGGTTAAGGTGAACCTGAGCTTGTGTTTTCCGCCCTGCTCGCCTGCCGGGTCGGGAAGAACTCTCCGGGTCGGCCCAACCAGCTGGAGCCCAGAGTGGCTGGTGCCAACCTCGGGCAGCATCTGCATGATCCTCCTGTTACCTGGGGGCATGGAATTCATCCTGCCGCCACCTCTCCTGACGCTCCCACGGAAGGTTCCCAATCTGCAAGCCCCTCTGTCAGTCCGCTAGCTCTGGAGAAGAGAGGGGGCTCAGAGGAAGAACGGGGAAGGAACTGGGGTGGGGGCGGGGAGGCCAGGGATGAAGAAATCGGGGAGTAGACGCTGTGAGGTGATTGCACAGGAGGCTTTGCAAAGGGAGCGTGCAGCAGTGGGCTTCGCAGGGGGCAGGCGAGGACGAGGTCTCGGCAGTCGGCCGACGCCAGCGTGTTGCAGAGCTGGTTGCCGCCTGGCCTGCCGAAGCCCGCGCCGCTCAGCCAGGCCCGCCGGCGGAAGCACGGAGCGCCCTGCTCGTGGGAAAGCCGCCACTGCCAGCCCAGCGCCGGAAGGAAAGGAGGCAAGTCAAGGGCGCCCTCGCGTCAGCCACTTCCCTGCCGCTACAAACCCAAGTCGGGGCTGGGACAGCGGGCCCTCTGCAAACGGCGGCGCTGCCCTCGGAAGCCCCTTGTGCTGACGGCCCGGTTTGTGAGCGCCGGTTTCTGTCATCGGTCCGGGACCTCCCGGGCCCTTTCTGAGCCTGATTAACGAGTGCCAAGTGCTCTGTCATTTCGTTCCACATCCAACCCAACAGGCACGCCTTGGGAACGTGCCCTCCACGTCGGGACCCGGGTCCACACGCGTCCGCTCACGACCCACAATCGGCTCTCCCGCGAAGGCGAGTCTGCGCGTGGTGCTCCAGGTGACTCCTTCGGGAGGCACGACAAGGACCTCACGTGAGCCGGCATGGTCCCGTCTGCTCCAGGATCCAATGACACGTCTTCGGGAAGCCAGGCTGAGGGCCAGGTCTACAAATCCCACAATGCCAAATGGTAGGGAAAGCTGTTTGGTGGCGAAGCAGGGACACAATAGTCTCCAAAATAAACGACACACGCCCCTCAGAAATTCAAGGGAGCGTTAGATGTGAATCTTAGCACGCTGACTCTTAAACCCAAAGATGAACACGTTGTGCAGGTAGAGAGGAATGAGTCCCCCACCAGATGATTTTCAAGACTTCTATGGGCCTCTTCTAACGTCAACGTTGCCTTCAATGATGCTTACTGTCCTTTAAAAAGTCGGTGACTGTATTCCCTTGCCACGGGCTGATCAGAAGAACCAAAAGACAGACATTAAGTTGACAAAATGTCAGTTAAAACAAAACAAAACAAATAGCCAAGATCATCCTCGTGCCTGACATCTGTCCTAAAATCGGGACCATGTATCTTTTCGTTCCATTAAGGAGAGTCGTCACATAACAAGCACCATGTTTCTGTCAAAAATAACTAGTAACTTAGAAGGGTGTCTTCCCCCACCCCGCCAATGATTTCCACAAACACACCCACTGATCATCTTTCTCGTGTGCTTGCCAGAAATTACTGGGGGACCAGGGGGGCCCTTGGGATCCGGTGCTTAGGGATTCGACAGGTAACGGTAATGAGCCTCACGCCCATGTTTACTCCGGGACTTACTCATTTGGGGTGCAGGGTTCTGGCTGCATGAGCCTTGCTGAACTGGCCACAGAGAGAGGAGGGAGGGAGGGCAGGAGCGAAGGAGGATGGGAGGGGACAGCAGCCCCCCGTAAAGTGGCTCCAGGAGCACCGTTTACTGCCTCTTCTACAGGGACCGCATCCGTCTGCCCTCATATTGTCAGGTTGACAAGAGGAGAAAAAAAATTAACCAAAAGCCAAATCAAATAAATGTGCAACTCATAAATTCTGCAGCTAAAAATTTACCCCTGAGGGATGGCAACCATGCGGCGAGGACGGCGTCCCCCGCTGCCCTCATAAAGGGGATGATGAGTGAGGCTCCCCTCCTCAGCCCCGACAGGCCGGGTCGGGAAGCACTGCGCCCGCCCCCCCAGTTACGGAACGGATTCCATCCGGGCGGGCGGGCGCTGTCCTCCAACGCCTGTCAGCATCCCTCGCCTGCGCGTTGCTAAGCAACACGTGCCCGGACCAGGCTGGCTGGCCGCGGACCCGCCTCTGGGGGCTGCAGCTCGGGGTGCCTGGGCTCCGCGTGGGGGGCAGCGGCGAAGAATGGGGAGCCATCGGAGTGTGAACGGCCAGCGCCGAGGCTCACCAAGCCTCTTCCTTTTCTGACTCCAAGGTTCAGCATGTCATTCGGAGCAACACTTATTCTAATGAACGTCATGCTTGCTCCCGAGTACTCACCCAAACACCGAGGGAAGCCAGTCTTGGGAGAAAGCCGCCCGCCGCCTTCCACTGACAAGAACTCCCAAGGGCTCATCAGCCCACTTGAAGCAGTTGCCTATGACTGCTGTCTCCAGAGCTTAGTTCTGTATGGGACACACTTGACATTTACCAGTGTTGGGGACACTGGCCAGTACAGACAGGGGCCCCCGACCTGGAGCAACCATAATGGGGTATTCCACGCCACCCCCATTGTCCAGAATTACATTGCCATTTGGCAGCACGCACAGACCCTCGTCTGCAGAGCACCACCTGGTGGCAGGAGGGCCGTCTCCGTACCCCGCCACCCACGCAGGGATCGGGGCGAGGACCCGGAGGCAGTCTCAGCCCGCCCTGCACAGCCTGGACTATTCACCGGAAGCAAAAGAGAGAAGCAGCTGTCACAGCAACAGAAACATCAGAGAGACGCGCCATCAGCTCACTGGGCTTCTAGAGGATTCATCCAGACTTCTACCTGATAGATTCGCGAAAAGGTGAGGAAGGTACATGTGCGTGAAGGCCCGTCACAAAGGGGACACGGAAAAGAAAGGCCCAACGTTTTCATAAACGCCCCAAAGGCCGCAGTCAGAGACGTCAGCAGAGCTCTCTTTGCCTCAGGTAGCCAAGAGTATTAGTGTACTTCTGCTCACAACGCTGATTGCCGCGACATGTCATACGGGGCATCTGTAAGCTAATCCCAAAAAGGAAGCAATCCAGCCGTGCATGCCTCTATTCTTCACATTACACGGCGACATTTGAACGTATTCCCACTGACCGAAAAGGGAGAGTTTTTGTACTTCTGAGATAAAAGCACAGACCCGACCCGACAATGGTTCCCTCGTAAGCAGAACACCTATTTGCCTGTTCAAACTCACATGTGTTACACCGCCTTGCACCAGCGCGTATGGGCTTAAACACTCCTGATTTTCCACACACACATCAGAGGCAGGGCCGAGGGGGGCCCGGGGAACCTGCCGCGTGCGCGCGCCGAGGGGAACCTGCCGCGTACGCGCGCCGAGGGCCGAGGGCCGAGGGAACCTGCCGCGTGCGCGCGCCGAGGGGAACCTGCCGCGTGCGCGCGCCGAGGGCCGAGGGCCGAGGGAACCTGCCGCGTGCGCGCGCCGAGGGGAACCTGCAGCGTGCGCGCGCCGAGGGGAACCTGCCGCGTGCGCGCGCCGAGGGGAACCTGCCGCGTACGCGCGCCGAGGGCCGAGGGCCGAGGGAACCTGCCGCGTGCGCGCGCCGAGGGGAACCTGCCGCGTGCGCGCGCCGAGGGCCGAGGGCCGAGGGAACCTGCCGCGTGCGCGCGCCGAGGGGAACCTGCCGCGTGCGCGCGCCGAGGGCCGAGGGCCGAGGGAACCTGCCGCGTGCGCGCGCCGAGGGGAACCTGCCGCGTGCGCGCGCCGAGGGGAACCTGCAGCGTGCGCGCGCCGAGGGGAACCTGCCGCGTGCGCGCGCCGAGGGCCGAGGGCCGAGGGAACCTGCCGCGTGCGCGCGCCGAGGGGAACCTGCCGCGTGCGCGCGCCGAGGGCCGAGGGCCGAGGGAACTTGCCGCGTGCGCGCGCCGAGGGGAACCTGCCGCGTGCGCGCGCCGAGGGCCGAGGGCCGAGGGAACCTGCCGCGTGCGCGCGCTGAGATGTGCTGCGTTTTGTCACAGTGCTCCCCGCCGGCGAGGGGGAGCGGGATGCCGCTGTCACAACTGGGGTTAGACCGTGGGTGGTAATAAAACCAGTTCCGAAATGATGCAATAAGGAGCCGGGAAGGTGACAACAGGTCTGTAGAAACACGGCGCGTTTTTATGTTTTTAAAATGAGAACCAATGAGTCACTGCCAAAACGGCTTCTCGTTAATAATTATTTGCTATCAACACTCCGTTAAATCAGGATTTTCTCCTTCTGCCCGGGTGATAAACGAATTGACTAGCTGTCACTTTTAGGTGCTGAGTGACACCTGTCTGAGTTAGAAGGGCCTCTTGTTTGCGATTTCGTTGCCACAACTGTGGGCGTTTTGACTACGATTCTGTCCGGAGTCTCTCGGGCTTAGTCCCTGACGTCCTGAGCCCGCGTTCTCCTACGCACGCGCACTCGGGGGCTGTTCTCTCCACCGGAGACACCCCCCGATCTGCGGAGCCTTCGCCCCCCTCACGGAAGGGCAGGGCAGTAAATCCACGGCAGGGAGACGTGAAATGCGTAACAACCCGCCCCCACGCCTCCCCTCCCCCATCGCAGCCCATAAACCTCGGTGTCGGGAGGTCTCGCATCACGAGAACTGGTCCACAAACTCGGAACACACCCCGCGCACCCACTTCGGTGGCTACTTTGGCTTCTCCGTGGCGAAGCACTCGTTTTCGTCTCACTGCGTGGGCGTGCTGCTCTCTCCCATCTGTCACCGGGCTGGGGGACAGGAACGCTCCACTCCTTCGTGAGTGAGAAGCAAAGTCATGCCAAGCGGAGAGCGGGGTCCCCTCCCGAGGAAAGGCCGCTGCCGCGACGGAAGACAAGAGCGCGCAGGGAGGGTCGGAGGAGCAGAGGGGCACAGACGCCCCAGAGGCCCTGGGGACGGCTCGCAAATAGCTCCTCGGAGCCGCGGGGACCTCACACGCGTGGGGAGGCCAAGTGTGGCTGAGAGCGAGCCAGTAGGAAGGCGACGAGGTGCGTGGATCAGATGGGCTGACAAGACCCACGTGAGCGGCTCAGCTGGACGGGGAGGACCAGGCGGTCGGTCGGGGAGGACGGAGGGAGCCGCTCTTTCCGGGAAGCGAGAGGAAGTGCCCGGAGTGGGAGGAAAAGAAAGGAATGGTGAAGTTCCCTCTCGCCCTTCCAAGAAGCCAGGAAGAGACGGGAGCCACGGCAGGTGGTAGGGCTATGCACGGCGGCGAGGAGAGGGCAGAGGGCAAAGGGCAGAGTTCACCCAACCGCACATGCTCAAGCTCTTGTCCTGAACCTGACCGTGACAGACCTGGAATGCTGGGCCCAGTGCTTCAAAGCTCCCCAAAAGCTGAACCCAGCCCGCTGTGCCCTAACAGCAGCCTTGGGGGGTGAGCCCCAACATCCATTTTAAAGCTGTGAAAACTGAGACTCCGCAGGTCACGCGATTCGCTGGGCACCCAGGTGCCCATGTGGACGGACAGCGGAGCATCTGGCGTCCGAGGGCAGGCGCCACCCATCCTGGGTCACAGCCAGTGCCAGGAAATTCAGTCCTGCTGGGACTCTGAGCCATGGAATGGCAACCCTCCTGCAGCTAAGGCAAGAGAGCCAGGGCTGTCGGAGTTACCGCTGACACCCCAGACGCCTGCAGGAGTCTGAACTGCAGCCCAACGACAAGTGTGGCTTAGGGTAGGTACATCCCATGCAGTCTGTGGGACGTACAGCCACTCCTCATTTAACGACCCACCTGCTTAACGACCGCTAAGACTTACGACCAGTTCTCCAGCGCAGGGAACCCCATTTCTCAGTCTGTGTCTCATTCCCGCAGTCGGTTAGTATTCATTACATGAAACGTTCGCAATCACACACGACTACCTAGTTCATTTGTAAGTGTGGTGTCACGTGACATCTACTGGAAACTACACTCCCTGTGGCACCACGACACCCGACATGACATCCGCCTTTAAGCTCCTCTCTTACCGACCAATTCGCTTCACGACCTAGTCATAGAAACAGAATTCGGTCATTTAGTGAGGAGTGCCTGTATTTACACGCACACAAAATTACCCACTGTGCATCTGAAGGACACATATGACTGGGTGCCCAGCACTTTACCTGGCATCCCTCGTGAAAATAAAAGTTAGTTCCTCTAACCTTCCTTCCAGCCCAGGGGAGGAAGCCCCGGGACCAGGTGAAAAACACGCAGTGACACGCCCGTCCCAGGGGCCAGGCACTGTAGGCAGGTCACCTTTCCCGAAGCTATTCGTCCCGTTATCTCATCGGCTGCCCCTACAGAACGAGGCGTGGGCAGCTTCATTGCCACACCAGGGACAGAGGAAAACATCACCGAGCTTGAAGACACTCAAGAAAAGTAGTGACAGAGCCAGGACGCTCCGTGTGAAACGAGAACGGACGCCTGCCCGCCCATCTGCCATGGAGCTGAGATGGCCCAGCTGCTTGCCACAGGTCCAGCGGTGGCCCCCTCCCACGCTCTGACTCCAACGGCGTGGACGTGCCAACGGTCTGCATGACAGCGACGCCCGTGCTGAGTGCAGAGTCTATGCCACGGACGAGGATCGCCGCGGCAAGGGGGACGCTGAGGTCGCATGGAGTGCAGGACCCCAACTCTTCCAAGGCGCAAATCTTAGTACAGAAATAATTTTGACAAAAAAAAAAATTCTTGAAATGGGATAGATTCATGATTCTCATTTCCACGCTCCTGATCTATTCATTTAACCTCAGAAGTAATCTTTGTCAGGGGTGCACAACGACATCAAATACCCCTGCTCTCAAAGCTTTATTTCCTTAAAAGGCCAAGATAATACGGGCTGGGTATTCTTCTCCACGCGTAATTCATTGAAGTCAGAAATGTTCTCAGATGGCTCCTTTTTTTCCTGCTCTCCAAGTTCACATGCACCACGATCCAAGAAGACGTAAATTACCGCTGGGAGGAGGGGACGGGCCTGCTCCCTCCCCGACACAAACACCGCGATTTCATTTTCCTGATACTTTTATTTTGCTGCTAATAAAATTGGGTGGTTAAACCTCCATGGTAGAGTATGAATATAACACCAGAGTTAAGCTTTAACACCAGCAAAAACTCTATTAAAATGTTGCCCCAGAGACCGTAAATTTGAATTCTGGCGCGGCTGGTCAGGCTGGGCCTGAAAACCGAGAGAGGAAGTGCCTCGGTCTTGCTGAACAGGCCACACAGAAGGGTTTTGTTTTGGGGTTGCGTGTGCATGCATGTGTGTGCGTGTGTGTGCGTGTGTGCGTGTGTGTGTGTGTGTGCATGTGTGTCTTCCTTTAAACCCATTTCCTCATGGAGAAAGAAAACAGCGGGGTGTAAGAAAGGCTTCAACGTCCTGCTGACTTCCGAGAAGCAACGAGGTACGGGGGAGGCCCTCCGGGTCTGGCGCTGCGCCCGCACTCGCCCTGCCGCGGAGCTGCAGCACGTAAGGGCACGGGGGAACCGGAGACGTGCAGGGGCTACTCTGCAACGCGGACCCCAGCGGGTCCCTCTGGAAGAGCTGCTTTCGCAAAGAACCTGAGAAAGCAGCGTTGTTTGTGGGAGATCGAGCGGCCCTTGGCAGAGGCCTGAGGTGCACCAGCCACCCACCACGGAGCCGGTGTCCTTGTCCACTAAATGCAAACTATGAAGGTGACTGTGAGGGTCACAATGCCAAACAGCAGACATTTGTTGAAGTGCTGAGGGAACTCTGACACGCCTCAGAGAAAGTAGCTTATGAAAATGGCAACTGGTTCAAACTCAGTGCTCGCAGAACTCACTCACTCATTATTTAGCGCTAGAACTTGCCCTGAAAAATGGCCAAAGAGAACAGGGCAGTCACTTAAAATTATCAGTAGCAATGAGCTAGAGCGTTTGTGTGGGAAAATAGTATCTGCACTATTAACAAAATGTCAAGCGAGAATTCTAAGGTAAACAAAAAAAAATGTTTAATAGACTAGGCTTGCACTTTATATTGCATAACTGACAGCATGAAAATGAGTGAAAACCTATTAGAACTGGTGGAAAACTTAAAGCAATACTGTAACAGACTTGAGGACAGACAGTCCCCCCACCAGGACGAACACAGTACAAGTCAGACGGTAGCTGACAGGGAGGCAGGAGACCTAGCATCTCCTGGTCTTTGAGTGAAGGCACTGGCTATGCTCGTGCTACAGCGTGCTCACAGCCTGACGATTCAATGTGCATTTTACTAACTCAGTCAATGAACTTAGCAAAGATGTGTTTCAGAAGAGAGTGTCTGAGGATTAGAAACAGGTTTTAGAAAGGAAATGCAGGTTAAGCTAAACACATCTACCAGAAACGCGATCAGCAACTTAAAATTTAAGGCCATCTTGACTATATAGTTGAACTTGGATATGCAGAAAGGGTACACACATCCCTGAGGTTCACGGGAGCACTGAGAGGATCAATAGCCCGACAGAGAGTTAAACTACTCAGAAGACCGGGGAATTTATCAAACACAAATTTCCAGGTGGAGTCTGGCCTCCAGGAAAGAAATGGAGGTGCGGCCCACGCACGCACACAGAAAATAAATGCTATCTGCGAGCTCTTTACATGAGTTATTTACTGGACCACAAATTGGCTGAAGGTTTTTCATTTAAATAAAGTGGGACAAAGAACCCTCTTGGTTTGATCGGAGTGATCTGGGTCCAAGCAGTGCAAAACGATTTGCAAACAAACACTAAAAAAACGGAACTGTTGCCCGGACAGGTACAACACGGAGAAATAATTCGCTCCATTTCACAAATCTTGGTGCATTATTTATAACCGACTCCAATTTGAGAATGTTCACATTAAATAGGTTTCACACATGGAGGAAATGCGCACAAACCCATCATATATTATGAATGAAAATTATAACAGCTCTGCAAAATTTGTTCGAGCGGACGGGGTGGAATTGAATGAACACGGACGTGCGCAACAGTCCTTAGAAATTTCGGCAGTATTTAGTTCATAACCTCGATATTTATTTTATTGATTGAAAGAAATGTTAACTTGATCTACTGTTGACAGATAATTTATCAAAAAGTGTTTTAAATAAGAGAATATTTCATAGCTAAAGTGGCTTGGGAAATTACTCACTGGCCTTGGGGCCCGAGGTGCCCACAAGGAGGTAGGAGGAGCATCACTTGGAAGGTGACAGGACCGCCACCCAAGGAAAGGAACAAAGGCTGGGAGGCTGGGCTGGCACGAGGGTGCCCAGTGCTTCCCTGCCCAAGAAAACTGTTGTCCAAAAGAATAAGACTCGGTTCTGAAGACGACCCCTCTGGGTTCAGATGTACCCAAGGAGCCCCAGCCCTCCAGTCCTTGGTCCCCAGTCAGAGTAAATCACTCATTCCTCATCCGTTCAGCAATTTCCATTGATTTCTATAAACTGGGTCTTTCTAATTGAACATTATCATTTTCCCTCTGATCCCATAGCTACTACCAGTAGCTGACTGGCTGTCAAAGCCACAAACCCCATGGGTGTCCGATATCCCAGCTCCACAGCACTCGATCCGATGGCGCCCAGCAGCCTGACGGCCGCTGGCTTAATGTTCAAAATTCATGTCGCCGGCTTCTCTTGGTGACTTTGAAGTCTCCCCTTATGTCCTTGTAATGTCACCCTCCAACATGCGAATGAGTGACAAGAGAAGGTCACCTCTTGGGGGTCGCCCTTTCCTCTTGCATGTGAACAGTGATTGGCATCATGTTCTAGAATGTTCCTTCTGGCCTAAGAGTCCTGGAAATGGTATGTTTTGTTAATGTCCACATCCATCTTTCTCTGACACATGAATGTACAACGTCGCATCCCCTTCAAAGACGGGGAGACTCAAACACAAGATCTGCATTTCTCATCAGACCACGCCAGAAAGACCTTCAGTGAGCCTACACAGGGATCCTGTGCAGCAACGTGTCTGCTGACCACGGCTGTGACCATTTCATTATCAGCCCGGCTACTGCATGCCAGGCTTTGCAAGTCTGCTTTGCTCTCGTTGCCAGCAAGAGTTGCAAGCACATCCCTTTCCTGGGGTGTCTGGACTGCATGGAACCACGGACATCTCTCAGGGGTGGGCAAGAAGCTGAGCGCGTGCTCCATCCGCAGTGCTGCTCAGTGTCCCCCCCTTCCCAGGTCAGCACAAAGTGGGTGACATGTCACACATCCAGAATGGACTTGCCCCAGCCGTGGACCTCAGCTTGGCCCACACTGACCAACCCTGACCCAGGAGGCAGCCATGCTCTGCAAACCCACCTTCTCATCAACAGGGTATCAAGTGGGAACTGAAGGTTTGGGGTCCCTCATGGTCTGTGTTGGGGGAATGAAGGTGAGACCCCTCAGCACTGTGCCAAGAGAGGGGGTCTAGGAAGTCATCTCTCTACCCACCCCCCACCTCCGAGGGCCATCCTACACCCGGAAAATGCTCAGGAGTCCCCGAGAAGCCAGAGTCTCTGCCTGTCCTCACCAGCAGGACCAAAAGGTGTTGGTCCCTTGGGTCTGGATATTTCTCCTGGGTCACCACAGAAGCCAAACAAG
Organism: Lyroderma lyra; assembly: GCA_004026885.1. Taxonomy (NCBI): domain Eukaryota; kingdom Metazoa; phylum Chordata; class Mammalia; order Chiroptera; family Megadermatidae; genus Lyroderma; species Lyroderma lyra. The sequence goes on along the minus strand of PVJL010007426.1, from coordinate 27,870 downwards.
GCAGCTCTGTGTCCAGTCCCCGAGTGGCGGCCCCGGGAAGCATGGATAATTCTCACAAACACGGCTGCATTCGCCTGCTGGGGTTGCAGTAACACAGAGCACACTTGGCACTGCGCTCCCAAGGCCTCCCTGCGTGGCCAGGGGACGCCGCCTTCCCCCATGTCCTCTGGGTGTGCCCGTGTCCTGACGGCCTCTTCTCGTAAAGACCCGTCCTACTGGATCAGGGCGCACCCACAGCACCTCATTTCCCCTCAGCTGCCTCTTGGAAGGCCCGTCTCCCAATGCAGTCGCGCTCTGGGCTCCTGGAGGGAATTCGGCACGGGAACCTGGGGACACACGGGTCAGCCCACCGCACGTGCGGACCTGGCTCCCTGCTCCCGGCCGAGGAGCCTGTTCATGCTGCAGCGAGGTCATCCCAGCAGGTTTCTCTCAATTGGAAACACCTGCCCAGAAATGACAAGTGATGAGGCCACAGCCACAAGAGGAATCGGAGGGCATTCCAGGGGATGCCACCCCAAACGAACTCGACAACCTGATGTGGCGCATTTCACAGCCTGGAGGCCTCGCCCAGGCTCGGGGCCATTGATCCTGTGTCCCGTTCCATACAGAGGCTGGGGAGGGATTCATCGATGAATTCAGACTAATTTATGAGATGACGAGATGCAGGCCAAGTTGCCCAAGGTGGCACAGCTAATTAGGGCCCAAGTCCTGCGACACCAAGAACATACTCCCTCCACCACCCTTCGTGGGCCCCCGTGCAGCAGAGCGACGCCTGGAATACAATTTCACCACCGTCCCTTCGAGTGGAAACGCGTTTATCATCTCGTGTAACTTGCGACCCCGACCTTCCCCCCAGAAGATCGTATCACACGCCGTGCAGGTGGCGAACACGATTTATGAAATTTTCTCAATTTCATGTATTAGGAAGTTCCTCCCCACAGGAAAATTTTCTAAATATTGAAAACATATGTACATAGGACTAAGCTCAGGGAAAAAAGGGGGTTTATTATAATATATCACACATAATAAATGTTTTTTTAACCAAGTCTGTATGAACTTTCCACATTAATCAGAAGTGAAGGCTGCCTGGTTCTGTATAATTAACCAGGAAGTCATATTACAAGTGATAAATATCACAGACAATAAAACGAGGCGTACGAGTATCGACCTTAAATGCTCATTAATAATGCAGCGTTTCTGATGGTCCGCAATGCAATTATTACTCTGTTAATTGAAGGGTCAAGTTTCCTCAAGATTAATAATTAGACTTCCAGAGGCCTGTTCATCAGAGGTTCCACAAAGGCTGAGACAGGTCCCTTCAGGCTCCCTAAATGTCTGAATCGGAGCCCCGGCCCTTGGACTTCCTACTGTCCTTGTGAAGCTACGGACACAGGAAAAAGAAACGCATCCGTGTTGAGGGAGAGCCTGAGAGGTTCGACTGCCACTAGAAAAAGACACGCTTGAGACTTGTGACAGACACTTTGAGAACGAGAGGCCATCTCAGCCCCACTCCGAGGGGGCAGCTGGACAGACAGCAGGCCGACACCTTTCCGCTTCGGGATGCAGCCTGCTGTTGGCCCCCCGGGGATGGACATGGTCCCCCCCCCCCCCGCCGGCAGTGGTGACTCTGACACCAGTAAGGAAGATTGTGCAATTCAGAAAATGGCTTTGCATGAACAAGATGCGGGAAAGACGCGACAACAATGTGGCCTCGCAAGTCAAAATATTCCATTTCCTCTTCTGTGCCTTTCTGGCTAATAAGTTCCAGTGTGACCCAAACAGATGATCATGACAACTGTCCACCAGCGGGACCCTGTGCCATTTGTACTATCCCAGGCAGAGGACTCTTAGGAACGTGGATGCACTGCCGGTCTTCGAGCTCGCCCAGCCTCCTCCCTCCCTCCTGCCTCCCTCCCCTCCCTAAGTCTCATCCACTCCGGAAACCTCAGTGGGACTACCAACCAGTCCAAAACCAGCCCGTCCCCATGCAAACTCCAGTCCCGAAGCCTCTTCTGTACCCACAGCACGTGCCCTGCCTCTGCTTTAGGGCAGTCACCGGGGACTATACACGTGGGTCTCGTCGTCCTTCCTCCCCGAGCGCTGGGAGCTCCTGATGACACGCACTCCTCTGCCCTGCACGTGCCCGCCGGCGCCTGGCCGACCCGGAGCAGGAGACAGTGCTCACTCGGTCGGAGCTGTGGGTGGGGAACCAGACGGCCCGTGCTCCCGCAGGTGCTGCCATAGCAGGTGGGGTGACATGCAGGGAATGCGAGCCCCAGGGACCAGCTTGGGACGGGTGACCTAAAGCCCCGGCACAGACTGGCTCCCCCGGGAGAGCGGAGTGACCTCCGTGATGAGTGAAGGAGAGCTTGGGTCTTTGGGGGCGCACGGAGTCGGAAACAACCGAAATGTCCAACGAACGGGGATCGGGTCCCTCATCACACACACACTCAGTCAAATACTGTGAGATCGTGTCCCATCAGCATCCAGCCGTGCGTGCCATGTGCCCACGACAGACAGGAACCACGCAAAGCGGAGGCGCAGAAAGGTGCACAGCGGTTAGGACCGGGTGGGGGGACCACAGGGGATGTCCCTGCTTTCCTGTGTGTTCCAAGGGTTCTGAAGCGAGCGTACCATTGGTGTAGGGGCGGGGGGCAGTAGGATTCGTCCTCGGCTCTGTCTCAGCGATAGGAATCACCACAAAAAAATGCAACCAACACGTGGTGTGCTCAGGGCCAAAGCGTGTTCGGCAGCCAAGGACCCAAAGGAGGGGACAGGCCTGGAGCAGATGGCCAACAGAGGGATCTCCACCAGGTGGAGGAAATGACGACCCCAAGCTCCCTCCTCTGCGTCGCCAGCCTTACTCTGGCGCCCAGAGCCCGTCACGTGCCAAGTAACAGTCCCTCCCTGGCCACATCTCTCCAGGGTGCCCCATCTCACACTTGCTCCTCCCCGCCCAGAGGAACCCACGCTCCGTGTCCGGGTGCAGTTTGAAGCAACGGCCCAGACGTGAGAATCCCAGGTCCGACGAGCACTCCCTTGGGCCAGCCCGTCCTGGCGGTGTGTGTTCCTGTAACAAGGCCCTGCGAGAATTTTCGCCCTGCCCTCACATGCCCCCTCATGAGACCCCACTTCCTGCACACGGATCTCCACCCCACAGGGGGCCAGCTCCTTCTCAGCCCACTCAGGAAAGCCAGAGCTGTCCCACAGAGGGTTTCCTGTGGGACGAGGGGCCAGGGTGACCCTGGGGTGCCATGGCGGACCCCTCTCGGGGACACTCACCTCTCCCGTGCCCGTCGGCGGCATCGGATTTCGAGCCGAAAGCAAAGCAGCATAAGTGGCGCGTCCTCGCAGCGCCGGTTCGGATGCCTTTCTATTGCCTTTACTTGCCTTTCGGCGTAAACAGCCGGCGTGGGTCTAAGAGGTCAGTTTTGTAGGCCGGAGCACCACCGAGCTATTTAGGTTTAAAATGACAGTGCTGTTTAAGACCCAGTAACTTCCAGAACACGTGACTTACTGCGGTGGCCTCCGCAGGCCTCGTTTCGTCCGAGGAGAACCAGTGGAGTTCCGAAAGCGCGCAGCCTGGGCCTTGCTCTCTCCGAAAACGCGAGCACCGGGCTCCGCCAGCGGCCGGGTGCCGCTCCGCTCCGACCCCTGCCCGCGCTTTGCTCTCCGTGTGAATTCCTCCGCGTTCAGACAGAGACTTTAATGGGAGCCGCGAGGGGCTGCGGGGAGGATGAGGAGCTCCACCCGCACCAGACGCCCGGGAAGCGGGAGCCGGCCGCGAGCCGGCCTGAAGGCAGCCTCCATCTATTAACCACAAACTAAACTCAGCCCCATAAAATATTGTTTGGGGGTGTTGCATGACAGTGAAAACGATTCAGATTGCCTCTAGGTCCTCAAAGAGGAAATAAATTAATTGAAGTTTGCGGGATATTAAAGGTTGGAACTTGCCTTTGAATGTGAAAAATTCGACTAATGTTATCGTAAGCTCCTAACACTGATGATTAAAAATCGTTTGATTCTTTGAAATGACAGTACAAAAGCGAAAAAATTTAAATGTAGTGGTTTCTTTCTTTTTTTTCTTTTAAGGACAAGAGGCAAACGTATATGCACTTGATTACAATAAATCTGGGGGAAAGGGAACCAGAGAAGGTTAATTCTGCCCGCTAAGATCAAGGCTCTGCTCGTCCCCAGCGTCCCCACAGTGAGGGCTGCGGTGAGCAGTGCGCCCTCTGCAAAGGGCCCTCCTCAGCCCCGGGCACTGGGGGCTCCGCCGCGGCCTCTCTCCCCAGACACGCTACCGGGGTGCGCCTGCCAGGGAGCACACATGGACCTCCGTTCCCAGCTGTGTCTCGCATCTGCACCCCGACTCTGGTACCATTGACTCTGCCACAGTGTGTCTGGGACTCCACTAGAGCCACCGACTCTTAGAACCAAACTGACCCTTACCGAGTCCGCGTCGGGGATGGTTGGCTGTCTCCTCCTTAGCCTTCTGGATTCAGCACAGCACCAGGGGACCCCCTACCTGGGAGACCGCCCAGCCTCCTGGCCAGTCGGGTGCCTCCACCCCACAGCCCCAAGCTCCCCGTGCGCCCGCCCCTCACTGCAGCCTGCAGTGGCCCCATGACCTGCGCGTCCCCAGCCCCGCACAGAGGTGGCACCGATAAAAATTTGTGCAATGAGGGTGAACTGGCTGGAGTGGAGTTTCCTTTGGCCTCTGGGGACACCGTGGCCGGATGCTGAGCAGGGGGAGGGCTCTGCTCCCAGCGTCTCCCCTGTAAGTGGCTCCTGTCAGCATCACTCATGTCACTGGGTCATCTTGTCCTGGGTTTGCTTCCTAATGGACAGCTTTTGCTTCCTCAAGGTGTCTGCCCTGTGACCCTGTCACACGGGGCCAAAACTGATAGGGGCAAATGCTGGTGGGCGGCCCTGGGCGGACTGCGTGACTGGTCGGCTAAGAGTACCTGCCCCGAGCCCCCAAGAGGCTGAGGGATCCGTGGATGAGGACAGCCACCCACTCTTCGCACCTCAGAACTCCAACTGTGAGGTGCAGGCTGAGAGGGACAACTGGACAAACCCCTGGCCCAGATCCCCAGGACCCAGTGCGGGGCCTGCAGCACACCGACCGGACAGACGTGCCTCCCAGCCTCCTGGCCCCTGAGCTGCCCTGCATGTGTGTGACACCCAGGAGCAGCCTATCTATTGTGTCATCACCCTCAGTCTTGTCTTTAACAGTAAGTGCTCTGAGGGACTTTGTCTCTGCAGCAGTGACCCCGGAAGGAATATAAAGGTAGGCTGGGACAGGGCGGGGGCAGCAAGATTCCCGTCTCTGGAACCCTCCTAAGCCACAGACTGGCTGTAAAGGTAGGTCATGTTGGAGGGCGGTGCCTAGGCCCACAGCCCCCCCATAGCCCTCCAGGTTGCATCCTCAAGGTCGAGGGCCATGCCCAGCTCTGACACATCCTCTTCTCCCTCAGCCAGTGCATTTCTGGTGCCACACCAGAGTGTCCTACTATGTGCCGTTCTTCTGCTCATCCTAGGCCACCCACCCCCACTGAGCCCAAAGCTCCTGCCGCTTCAACCCCCAAGTCACCCAGGACACGGGCCCCGGGCAGAGAGAGAGGGAGGAGCCCTGGTGTGTGCAGGCGGAGGCTGGCTGGACACAGAGGACCCATGGTGGCCTGGGACCCAGGCCCTAAGAGGTCAGAGTGGGACATGGCTCTGAGCAACCGTGTCATGAAGATAAGTGTACAGGCCATGACTCATGGACATACAAGTATGCTACGTCACCAAAGCCATTCGCAAGGGGAGGAGCTGATGGTGGGTCTGCTGTTAGAAAGTCACTCTCGTCACGGGGGAGGGTCTCCAAGATGCCCCTGGCAGGCTCCAGAATACTTATCACACAGATCAAACTGCAGAATGTCGCTGAAAATCACACACGAGCACCAGCAAAGATGGGTTCAGTGACAGAAGGAGGTCAGGACACGGCAGGACAAGTCAGGCTCCAGTCCCAGCACAGCCGCTCCCTCAGACAAGCTCTGGGGCCTCGGCGTCAGCATCTTTAAGGAGCAAATACTACCACCCACCTGGGACCACAACACGAGAGGCCCCTGAAAGAGCACATCGCAGAGCCTAACCAACTAACGTCTGTCTCCTCCAACCGTCCCCGCACACCATGCGCTTACGGCGTACGCTCTCAAAGGAGCACCGCCTCCCAGGCCCCATGACCGGCTACCCACGTGTACGAGCACGCCCTGCGGAAAGTAACCTCCCGGGGCATCCCGAGTGTCATGAGCACAGGGGCCCACGGCAGCCGCTCTATCGAAACATTGGAAATAACCCAAGTGCCCATCAGGAGGGGCCTGGAGAAGGGAAAATCCACGCTGTGCATCCGCGCAGCCACCGGCAAAACGCGCGTACCGGGTGTGATGTCCAGCGAAGGGGGGAAAGCAGGTGTGCAAAGCAGTGAGATCCTATTTGTTCAGAAATACAGAAAGGGACAGACAGGCAGACAGAATGACAGATGGAAGAGCACCCCATCCACGTACGTGTGTGCGTAGAAAGTGAGCTTATACTTCTCGTTTTACACCTTTCGTGTCATGTGAATTTTCCACTTAAGAGAGAAAGTCAAAAGTAAACTGTCCCAGCAGCAAAGGTCTTTGCACCTGTCCTAGTCCAGCAGAGAGGGAGCGTGCTCGGTGCAGGGAGCTCTGCGGTGCTGGCCTAGCTCAGCAGAGAGAGAGAACCAATGAGGGGCTACGGCACAGCCAGGGGGACGCCGCTCCGCTCGGGCACAGATTTAAGACACAGTTAACGGTGCGTCCTGTGCTCTGCGCCTCCGCGGGACGGCCAGCCTGAGCCTAAGCCCCGGGGACAGGAATCCAAAGGGCCTAATTAGGAACTCAGGATGGAGACCAAGGGGGAGAAAGGAAAACGAAGTGGTGAGTGTGCTCAGAAAGTGTCAGCTGCCAAATGTCTGCACTTCCAATTTCATCTCCAGTTGGGCGACAATGTCCGTGGCTCCCAGAACACTGGACTCAGGCTCCATGTGGTTCCAAGTTTGTGGGTGCATCTGAAACCAGGTGGTTCTGAAAAGAGGACTCCCATAGCCCGGGCCCTCGCGTGGTTCCCCCAGATGCTTAGCGTGGTTCCCTAAATGGAATTACAAACACGAATCTCTTCTGTGCAAGCAAATCTCCAGGCCGAGCGTGCCAACTGCAAGCTTGTCACGGTCCCTGTGTAAAGCCCCGTTTTCAGCCATTAAAAACAAGTGCTTGTGCTACAACTTTTTTAGCTCAAAAGAATCAAGTGTTTTATTTCGTTTGGGGGTCAGGAGACTTGCAAGTGTCCTAACTTTCTTAAGGGAAAGCAGCACACACAGGTTAACCATTACTGGTTTTGATCATAATTCAGTGACTCCCTCCCCTCAAGTTTTTCAAAATTTTAAAAAATGTTCAGTCATGAGAGAATCATCTCTAAGGCTGTGGTTAGAGAGTTTCCCAGAGACGGACAGACAAGGCGTGAGGAGAGGGAAGGGTCGTGGGGAGGGAAGGAGGCACCCGAAGAGACAGTAAGGGAACGCAGGAAACGCTGTCCCGGGCTTCGCAAATGCGCCCGTGGAGCAGTGCTCAGCAGCCTGTCCCTCCTGGCTCCATGTGTCCCAGCGCCTGTCCTCCAACAGCTGGGCACAATGGCGCTGAGTAAACAAAAGGCTTGAAAACCAACTTGGAATTGTCTGTGGTTGGGAATATTAAGCCATATTCTACCAGTGCTTCAATGGAGGGGTTTTTGTGCGTGGTTTAATATAGCTATACCTTTTTCTAACAGCCACACGCTCTAACTTTGACACGTTTGAAGACAGAAGATCTACAGGGAAATGTAGAATGGAGAGCCATAAGACACTGGGTTACAGTTCATGAGAATTTGCAATTTAAGTATATGATGACTGAGGAAGAGACGTGGATGCAGGGGGAATGTATCTCTCGGCTGCTACATCTACATGTAGGTTAATTAAGTCACCAGCGTTCTGCAGAGGATGGTGTAAAACACCGTGGTCGAGTGAACTCTCCTCCAGGTTACACATGCACAGCCCGCGCCACGCTCGGAGGAGGGGCCCCGCGCTCTGCCAGGCTTCCGGGGAGCAGGCTCCATCCATGCACTGGGCTCGCCCACAGAGCAGGGGGAGGGCGGCAGGCCATGCAGGGCCCCCCTGCCCAGCACCCCAGGTGCCTCAGGAGCTCGGAGCACTGCCAGCACACTGTATACCCCCCCAAGAAGGAAGGCAGGGCTACGGGGTCACGCAGTGGACCCTGCCACCCCCCCAGGCTGGGCCCTCTCCCCCAGGGGAGAGAACACCACAAAGGGCCAACCCAGCCTGACGAACAACCCAGAACCTGGAGTCCAAATGCGATCCACCCCGCCCTAGGGCCCCGGGTATGCGCAGAAACTGTTTTACATTAAACCGGGTAATTTAGCGTTGCTTTTCATCTGGGGTGGGGCACCTGCAACAAGGAAGGTGACGTGGCATTTACTGAGCAGTATCCACGCACCTGCCCTCGAGGGGTGCACCCAATGCCCCCTCAAACGTGTCCTTCACAACACTCTTCTGCTCCAATTCCTGTGCTCAGCGGGTCTCAAATAATCCTCATGAGCCAGAGACAATGGAAGCAGAGCCCCCCGCTGACAGTCCTCACATCCGAAAAGGGGAGATGGGGTGTGAAGTGTGAAGCTGTCAGGAGCCAGCACCGCCCACGGAGACCAGAAGGGCAGCGGGCCTGCCATTCCCACCTGCACTGCGGGCAGCAGGTGGCAGAGGATCGCGGTGGGCCCGGGGCACGCCCGCGCAGGAGGCTCCGGGCCCTCAGTGTCATGCCTGCTAAAGGGCCCGCGGGAAGGTTTCCACTCCTTACGACCGAGCACGCCTTCAGACAGGCGCCTAGACAACAGCTTCGGGTCCCAGGTGCCCCGGAACGTGAGCCAGGGCCCCTCACCAGCCGGGCCGGCAGCGCGGTCCGAGCACCGGGTCCTGCTTTTGCCCCAGACAGTGGTGCTTTCCCTCTGCCCCAACTCCACGGCCCCACAGGCCCCGCCACGTGCCCAGTCCAGGTGATCAAACCAGACCCCTTGCCTAGCGGGAGCCACTCAGCCACACCAACATCGCACGGGATGAGATGGGCAGGCCACTGCCCTGTCCCCAAGCCTACATCGTCTCAGCTGCAATACAAGGACATTACTGCACCCCGCGATCAGGCCCGCGGCCCTCCTGGCACAAAACGCACGCTCAGTGGTGCTGGCGAGCCTGCAGGAGCAGGACAGGGTTAGTCTTAGAATTGGCCAAATCCCATTGATTTAGAATATAAATGCCTTGCTAGGTGCACTCACATGAAGAGAAGCTAAGGATCTGGGCATGGGGAGATGACCCGGACACAGCACCCCGTGTCCTTTAGGGAACCAGTGGGGGACATGACACAGACAGAGGAGGAGACGGCCCCGTGAAGACGGAGGCACAGATGGAGTGATGCTGCCACAAGCCCAGGGACGCTGGCAGCCACCAGAAGCTGCAGCAAGGAGGGAGGACCTCCCCCGAGATCCTCAGGATTGGGTGCGAGCCCGCCAGCAGGCGGAGTTCTCCCTAGGACGCCGATCTCAGACACCGAGACCTCCAGCCCCTGCTGTCTCAGGCTGCCCGGGTTGAGGCCACGGGTGGCAGCAGTCCTGGGAACCTCAGGCAGAGGCCGTGGGGTCAGCAGTCTTGCTGAAGGCTGGACCCCAGCACCCGCAGGCTCTGAGTGGAGAGGACCCTCGGGGTCTACCCACTCCCCATGGGCTGGGAGCCCTGCTGCGGCTTCCGAAGTAAGTGACAGCCCCCCATTTACGGACCAAGAGCAAAGTGGAGGACACGTCCAGAGAGAGAGCACGCCATCGAGGAGACCAGAAGATCCTGTTTCGTTTTTAAAGCTCAAGCACAACACACATGCGCTTATTTCGCCCACAGTCCCCTCTGCAGCCTCCACTTGCCTCAGAATGACTGGGGTGCGTCTGATCGGGCCCCTCAGAACTTAGAGAATGAAACGTCAGAGTTCGTTAGCAGAGGGCAACCACGTAACTTACTGTTTAAATGTAGGCAACATGTGCAGGAAGCAGGAGCCCCACCATCCTCATGCCTGGTGCATGGCTGCCTTCACCAGGCGGTGCTCTGGAAACTTCCATGTTCATGGAAATCTTGTCAGAAATGCAGGTTCCGATTCCGCGTCCGTGGAGGGGCCGGAGTCTGCACTCTGACACGCGCCCGGGCCACACCGAGTCTGCTGGTCCCCGACCACCCCGGGGACAGCAGGACAGCGGCATGTGTGTGTGCGCACAGCATGGACCCGAGACGTGTCTGTTAGGGAAGGAAGCATTCCCAGAGAAGAAGACCCACATCGTGAACCCCACAAGGCCGGGGCACCTCACACGCGCTCTCCGAAAGCCACCCAGGAAACGCAGACGGCCGTGAGCGATCGTCAGGAAGGCCGTGCGGGAAGAGGCCAGCGTCAGGCTGTTTTCACACGGAAAAGACGGCGCGAACACGAAACTCGGCGTGAGAGACGACGGCCCGGGATGAGCGCTGAGCGAACGCAGGCCGCCCGCCGGCCGGCTGCCTGCTGCCCGCCGCACGGAGCGGAGTGACACTGCACGCCGGTGCTTCCCACCGAGCCGAGCCACATGGCTGAGCGGGCGCATGGGGCGCACGTGGGTGGGGCAACGCTTGGGAGGGTCAGTCTCTGCATCAGGGAGGGGACAGCGGGGCGCAAGGGACTACAGAGCTTCACCAAAAACAGAAGCAGCGAGCCAAAATCGCTATTGTCGAAGGCAGCGGTGGACTGGGGACCCACCTTCCCTCCACTCACAAAAGGAGGCGGGGACAAGGTCACGGTCAGTGCTGCCCCTCACTGGCTTTGTGACCGAGTATTGGAGCAGAGCCAAAGTCCCCATGCTGCATTGGAGACATAAGCTGCGTGTCCGCAGCAGCTAAAACACCAGGGAGGGAGGAGAGGGAGTGGGGAGAGAGAGAAAAAGAAAGAGAGAGAGACTACGAATGCAACACGCAAGACCAGCAATCCTCCCACTCAGAAGGGACCCAGCCACCAAAATTCCAAAACGCATAAAACAAAGCTCACGTAAAGAAAAGACACATCATACAGATAACGCTGTAACTTCAAGCCAGATACAATTACGTTCATAGAAGAACCTAGCAAAGACTTTTAAATATGCATGTTACAATGTTAGAGGAACAAATAAGACATCTCACACCTCCACAGATAATTTTAAATTATGAACTAACAAAAAAATAAGTGAAGTAAGAACCAAGGTATATAAAAGAGAACCAATTATACCATCTTAAAGATGAAATCTATAATCACTGAAAATGTTTTAAATGTACAAGATGGCAGGAACTCTAGCAGGAACATAGAGCAAAGAATAAAATGGAAGACAGAGCTAAGGACCACACCCCACACAAGAGTGGTGACAATGCTTTTTTAATATATGACAACCTGGTAAGAGGCGGGGAGAATACCTGGAGAGGCTCTAAGAGTTATCCAATTGGGGTTCTCGAAGCTTAGAATAGGAGAGAAGTGCTATTTGAGAATTTAAAATAAATACTGCTAAGAATTGAAGGAAGACGTAAGTCCTCCGATTGCCAGAGTGACCCATCGCAACGAGTAAAAGTAATCTATCTACGCGGGGACAGTATAAGGAAATCAGAACAATGACAGAAAGGGAGCAACAACCTCAAAAACTTCCAGAAGAAAAGGAATTACTATACCCAAATATATACACTTTTTATCATTTCAAATTAGTAAGAAAAAGAACAGACACTCCAACAGAGGAACGACGAAGTAACATGGACAGGCGGTTTGCGGAAGAGTGGCTCAGTGGCCGTCACTGCAGACAGGCCTCGGCTTCGTGGGGTGTCAGTGAGCGCAAACGGAATGACGAGCTACCAATCCAGGCCCCTGCGATGGAGAATACGGTCCCCGTGGCTGTTCCAACGAGGGGTCAAGTACAAAGGAAAACTAAAACGAGGGGCTTCCACACCTGCGAGTAGGAACACATGAACACAACAGGTCGTACTTGGGTGATACCTAGCAAAGGAGAATCTGGGATACCTAGTGAAGGTGAATCTCAGCTACCTAGTGAAGGTGAATCTGATACCTAGCTAGGGAGAATCTGGGATACCTAGTGAAGGTGAATCTCAGCTACCTAGTGAAGGTGAATCTGGGATACCTAGCGAAGGTGAATCTGGGATACCTAGCTAAGGTGAATCTGGGATACCTAGCAAAGGAGAATCTGGGATACCTAGCGAAGGTGAATCTGGGATAACTAGCTAAGGTGAATCTGGGATACCTAGCTAAGGTGAATCTGGGATACCTAGCTAAGGTGAATCTGGGATACCTAGCTAAGGTGAATCTGGGATACCTAGCTAAGGTGAATCTGGGATACCTAGCTAAGGTGAATCTGGGATACCTAGCTAAGGTGAATCTGGGATACCTAGCTAAGGTGAATCTGGGATACCTAGCTA
>PVJL010007426.1:0-15205 GCA_004026885.1 Lyroderma lyra | reverse complement strand
TCCAATGAGAGGACGTACAGCACATAAATGAACTAGAGTTGCACATGCAATCTCGAAAATGTAACACTGAGTGAGTAACAAAGGTACAGACAATGCGGTACCTTAAAGGTATCTTTCATCTGGCAAACCACCATCACGGGTAACATCTACTGACGTATAAATACGTCATAAAAGTATCAAGTATGCATAAGAATGAAGAACACTAAATTCATATTAAGGGCTAGTTCTAGGATGGAGGGTCTCGGATCACAAAGGGGCACACGGGGTGAGGAGTCCTCCGTGTCATCTGTGTCGTTAAAACCTGATAAAAATGGTGTAGGTGTGGGTATTTGTCTATCATTCTTCATTCCTTCGGCATGTTTGAATATTTCCTAATTAAAAAAAAAAAAGTATTTTCATAAAGGGAGCTGCAGCCCTCCCGGACGGAAGATGTGTCTGTACCGGGACCGCTGGCTGGCTGGCAGCTCTGTCCCGTAACCCCTCGGACACACCCTGCCACTGAGAACGTAACCCATGTTTTTGCGAAGACATAACCTTAGTTTACGTCACAGCCAGGACGGGCCAGTCGGCAAGATACAAATTTGTACCTGAAAAATGGAAGGAGAAGTTGTTGTTTATAAAACTGTTCAAATGTAATGAATATTTATAGCGAAAGAAACCAACCTGCCCAACGACCTGATTAATTACAGAGCAGGCCACCGCTACACCTGGTAACCTTTCATGATAAATTGTGGGCTGCGTGTCCGCGGTCCTCGGGCTGCCGGGGGGCGGCGGGCACGCTGTCCCTGGCCCCCTCCCTCCCAAGGAGTTCATATCAAGAATGGCAGGCAGGCTCAGACAGAGGTGCAGCAGTGTCCGGAACTTGTCAGGGTCAGGGAGAGAGAAGGAAGTTCCAGAACTCAGGGATCTGTTCTGGATTGTTGTTAGCTGGAAAAACTGATGGATTTAGGGGATGAAGCGGGGGTCAGTGTGCAGGAATGTGCCACTAAGTCGCATCAGCCCGATGGCATGAATTCCGCGGCTGGCAGCCCCGCTCTCTGTGTCCCCTCGTCTCCCCGGTGCCGACCACTCGGAAAGAAACGGCCTGCCGTTGAAATGCGTGTTTTGAGCCTGTGGACGTTAATGGGAGTTTTGTGTACGTATCGATTGCCAAAGAAGCCTAAAGTTTAAAGCATTAATTCTGCATTCCATGATGTTTGCCAATTCCTCCTAGACCCCGAGTCCTTATCAGCATTTGGCATTTTGAACTCCTTCTTTCTCTGCATATTTTAAAAGGAGAAATTTCGGGGCTTATCTAATCTGATCTTTGGTCTCGGAAGCCTGAGTCGTTTAATGGGTCCGTCAATACACATCCATATTTAGGCTGAGATGAATGGGCACAGCCGAGCACTCGCCTTGGCAGTGGGGCTGGGCATCCATCATGAAGACTGCTCTTGCAGACACACCAGCCATTCGCCATCGGGGTCCCCCCACCCCCACCCGATATGGGTGAAGACACTTCCAATATATCAATAATGATCTGTGTCCAATAACTTCTCAGGTTGATCCTGTGAGTGGGGAAAGAGATACATTTGCCCAAGCCCACCTTACATTCCAGGTGCCTCTGCTTCGGGGGACCCCCACATGTGACCTCCCACACTTTCTCAAACAAGGAAGCTTTTAGCTCACGTCTTTAGCTAGCGGCGGCTCTCAGGCCAAGCGTGAACCAAGGTGCAGGCGATCATTATCGAAAGGAGCCGATTTGAACAGCTCTGGGTTTGGGGTGCACTGAGGGGGAGCGTTCTCTGACCCCTTTGCTTACTCCCCCTCTGCAGACGTGAGGCTATCCGCCCTCCCAAACGACTGATGGCAGCTCTCAGCCGTGTGGCTCCTTCCCAGGTGTCGTGTCCCTGCAGGGCTGGTGTCCCTTCCCTCCTGCTGGGACATGCTACCCATCGCCACCTGCATCCCAGTTCAGGGACCACACGAGCGGTCCTCTGGACACCGCACTGCACTTCCTCCACCTTCTACCCAGGTGGCCATAACGGGTTGGGGACCTTCCCATCCCCCACAAGGGCAAGACTCCCCAGTGTTTGACCCCAGGAAGAACGGAATTGGTAAGATGCTGGACAGTCCTTGCGTCTCCAAAGGAAAGTTCTCACGCAGCCAATACTCGGGGCGTGGGGGTTTTTCTCCTTCCAGAAGTGTAAGTGTAAGAAAATGCAAATCAAACCATAATGTGATACCACCTCACACCAGTCCGGATGGCTGATACCAAAAAGTCAACAAACGATACGTGCTGGCTGGCAAGGACGTGGAGAGAAGGGGACCTTCGTGCTCTGCTGGTGGGACTGCAAATGCGTGCAGCACTGTGGGGAACAGTATGGGGGTTCCTCAAAAAATTGAACATGGGAATACCATAGGACCCAACTGTTCCACTTCTGGGTATTTATCCAAAGAAAATGAAAACACTAATTAAAAAGACACGTACACTCCTATGTTCCCTGCAGCCTTATTTACAATAGCCAAGACATGGAAGCAGCCTAGGTGTCCATCCGTAGAGGAATGGCTAAAGGCCACGTGGTACATAGACACAATGGAGCAAGGGAGACGGACACACTAGGAGAGAGAACAGAGTAGCAACCAGCAGAGGCTGCACGGAAGGTGCAGCCCAGGTGTGCTCGGCAGGCCCGAGGAAAGGGGAGCAAACAGGAGGGACGGAACGAGTGGCGTCGTGGGAATTCATCAAGGCGCTGCCATGCACCCAGGCAAGGACAAAGCGGTTTCATAAAACACAGGACATGCCAAAAGGCTTTCTTAATTGCCACTAAGTACCCACGGCTCGCCCCGCCTTCGCGCTGGCCCAACAAGGAACGCGGGAAGCAGCAGGACGCTGCGCGGTGCCAAGCACTTTGTGTCACACATCAGGCCCTCATTACACGCGGCGTTCCAAGGGACGCATGGCCTAACCTGCGGTAAATGGAAATCTGTTTAATGACTTGTATTATAACGAGATCCTACCATAAATAAAAGTTCCCAGGAGAAGGCGGTCTCGCGTCGCATTAGTTTGTCGTGCAGACCGGTAGCCGGCAGCGCGAAGGGGACGAAGGGGTCAGCGGGGTGTTCATCAGACACGCACATGCGCATACTCGGACGTGCCGCTGGGTACAGACCGCAGTACATCAGGGCCTCGCCCCACGGACGTCGGCACACCTCTGTTCGTCTAGACCACTGTCAGGCCGCTCACGCTGCAAACACTTGCCCACAGAGTGGCGGGCCAGCGTCTCCGAGTCACTCCGCAGCTGTGGGGCTGCCGAAGTCCAGGCCAGCCCTGAAGAGGGACACTCACACCTCACCTGCCCCTGCTCACAGATCAGCAGGAGGTCAGGCCGCCACCACTGGCCGGGACTCAGGACCCCTGCAGCACCGGGAAACTTAGGCATAAATCTCCTAGGAACTCAGGACAGACAAGCCGCGTGACAGCTATGCAATTACGGGTGATGGCCGACCTTCCAACGAGGTCCCTTGAATTATAGGGATCTTATTAGAAGCCTCTGACCTCTTGAATTTTAGAGGCAGAAATGGCCGGAAAATCCAATACTTTTATTTATGCTCGCTCTGCAAAAAGGGGGAAAAGTAACTATGGAGACAGACAGACAGAGCGGTATGCACACTTCTGCGTGCAAGGTTGTGACCCCCTACTTCCTACCCAGAGGGCTGGCTGAGAGCACAAAGTCAGCCCCACGTGGGTGGGGAAAGGTGGGGTGCAAGGAGGAAGCACCGGCTGAAGGGAGGTAGCAGGAGGGGGAACTTTGCCGAAGGGCAGAGCTAGCCAGAGGGTGGAGCCAGTGAGGAGGGACAGGAGCTGGGGAGCCCAGGCCTAACTCCAGAGCCTACCATGGAAAGGGGTGGGGCTAATGCAATGGGCGTGGCCAATCAGTGAAGCTGGGCTGGACGCAGACTGCAGAGGAGCTGGGGCTGGCGGGAAGGTGGGCGGGCCAAGGGGCAGGGCTGATGCAGGGAGCAGGGCGGAGCAGAGGCAGTATTTTACAATGTACTCAAATGCATCGAGGAGTTTTGTTTTTTTTAATTATAAAAAGAAAAAAGTTTAAATCAGAAATTGTAAAAGCCCTGGGGAAGGTCACTCGGGCCACCTGGTGCCAGCACATCATATAGCCTTTCATTTCCTTTTCGTGGAGAGGCCCCACACGCCAATCCATTCAGAATTGCAGGAACGGAGGGCTCGGAGGCTCCTGCCTTGCATGGTTTTGGGGGAAGGCTGTGAAGACATCAGGCGTCCCAGGGACTCGCCTTGCTAATCTGCATCCAGTCAGTTTATGTTATGTAAGCTGTTTGGGTTCAAGGGTGTTCCACTAGCACAGCTTACTGGGGACTGCATTTTCTCTGGGGTGCACAGTGAGCTCTACATCAAAGCCTGATTGAGCAGAAAATATGTGCTAATGTTCACAGCAGTACTCTATTATAGCATAAGTGTGCTTGTAAATATTCACTGCATGTTATTACGCCATTTGAACCAAGAATATTGGGAGGTGAGAGGTCGGCCTAATGCTCTCTCCGGAGGCAGTAGTTTTGAATATAACCAAATGGGATAATGGTCAGGAATACCCAGAGGGGGCAATGTAACACGTCGTAAAGAATTGTGCTGTGAGTTTTAAGTTTTCAGGACAACAAAGATGCCAAGGAGATGGCCTATAAGCAGTCATTATTAATGGAATGACAAGGCTAATGTTAAGCAGAATGTCTTTGCGACAATAAATCTTGTCCCTGTGCCATTAGCACTCCTTACAACTGCAAATAGCAGTTAGGTTATAACCTAACATGGCAGAATTTTATCCCCTCAATCTCTAATGTATTTTATAATGCTGTTAAAGTCAGGAATCGCAACTGTTTAAGCTCACTTAATCTCGGAGAAGTTTAAACACGAATTTTAAATGCAAAAAACTGCTTTGATATTAGTTTTTCCTAATTAAATAGGAGATCTTTATAAGAAGTAGATCTTTTTAAACATGCATCAGCTGGTAAGAGATGAACATTGTTGAATATTAAATGCCACACTTCATTCAGGTTCAAGTTTCCCTGTTGTGATAAGGCATTAAAAAAAAAAAAAAAAAAAAAAGAATTATCTCCATGGGAGAGCAAAGTTACACATTCACTTGTTAAACTTCCAGCATGCACTGCATCCAAGCTCCTACTGGGGACTCGATCCACTTTTAAAAATAACTTATTCGTATACATTTTCAACAGTTTCCTTTTGAAACTATGCTAGCTCACCCTGCCATCAGGAAGTCAGTTCCAAATGAGGGGACACCCCTGTGTCAAGTGCAGCTTCTGAAGAGGGTCCAGGCCCTGAGTGTCCCCCAGGCTCCCCAGGGTGGTGGACCAGAAGACCAAGACAGGGCAGGTGACAGCCTGGCAAGGTGTATAGCAGGGACTCCTGCCTGGGGGTCCGCCATTGCTCCACTTCTAGAGGAAGGCCACCAGCTCTCCAGTCCAACAGCACATCTGAGCACAGAAGCCCTGGGCACACGACCCATCTCCCTGGCCTGGATGGTTGCTCACATGTGCTCCAAGCGCCAAAGGGCTCCACGCACAGGACTGCCACCTGGCTTGCAGAGCCTTCCCTCGCCATGAGAGCCTCTCGTCTCCACGGAGTAAGTCGCATAGCATGGCGAGCGGTCTGCTGAAGATGGAAGCCCCTTGAAGCTTCTACAGCAGTCCCTTTTGGGGAAACTGCGGGTCACTGGCCATTTTCAGGGTAGGGACGTGGCCCGTTCCTCTTACCCTTCTTCCTTGCCACCTTTATGTGGTCATCGCCAATGTGCATGTATCTTTTCATAGTTGACACACACACCGCCCATACTTCATTACTTATTCTGGTCTCACAACTGTGTGAGACCATCCCATCACACAATGAGGACGCTGAGGCAGGGAGTGGCTGGGTCAAGAGTCACCTGAGCAGCACATGGGAGCTCTGGCTCCAGCCCTGGTCCCCTGAGTCCCCATCCACCTTGGGGGCAACTGCTTCCCCTCATGAGCCATGAGATATCACTGATTCCTAAATTGTAAAGTCACTTTCAAGTACATGTGACTATATCACACGATTAGTGTGAACCACATAGGATGTTATGATTGCTAATTCTTACTTTGAAAACAATAAATACAAAAGTATTTTAGATTCTTCTGACATACATTTTCTAAGTTATCTCTTGAGTCTTCCATAAAGAACTGTTTCTAAGCTCAGATCCTACAGCTGGAAGGAGTCAGGGCCTTGAAGGGGTGAGACAACTCAAATTCAAATGGGGACAGGTGGCTTTCAATCAGAGGGGCTCAGGACAGGGTCCTGGGCTCCGTGTTTGCCACCTCCTCATGTCCGCAGGAGCCACGCCATCCGGCAGGGAAAGGACCCCATCTGGGGAATGCATCCAGTAAGTCCCCGTGCATACATGCATGCAAATACACAGGCACTGTGCACACCTGCAAACACGCACACCTGTGCAGGCACACACATGCACACACTATTTTTTTCAAGTCTGCCTGCACATGAGGATGTAACAGGACATCTGTGGGGACACAGGGAACGGCCCTGCGGTTCCCTCAGGGAGGGCCCCCGGGTAGGACTGCGGAGGCCAAGAGGCTTCAAGAGGGCGTGACTTTATGCAATTGCTGAAAGTTTTTAAGTCCATGAGACTTCAAAAAGAATTATTTTACATGCACACGCCTGCTTCCGGCGTGCCGTTGCTGAGAGCACTGAGAGAGGGGCCTGGCCGGGCCTGAGGGGCTGGAAAAGCGCCCGCAGCATTGCTCAGCCTCCGCATTCTTCCCCAGAAAGTGCTGTTTTCAAGTATCCTCGGAGCCCCATGCTGAGCTGACCGATGTCGGGGCGGCCAGGTCAGAAGGACAGAGCCCTCCCCCGGCCTTCAAAGGTTCTGGCTCGGCCCTGCAAGGTGGGCTTCTCAGCAGGCGAGGGCCCCGCATCCCGGCCCGGGCTCCGTGGGCAGCACAGCCCGCCTCTGAGCAGCTGCCAGCCCAGCCCTGCCCAGCGGTGGGGGCCACGGCCCATCCACCCCACCGGGGGGCGGTGCTTTCATCGAAAATGTATGTTTAATTGAAGAGTCACCTGTTTCATGTGTGATCAGAAAGCAGGCTCCTTCCGATGTGAAATGGGGACAAGGGTAGCACTACGTGTCTTCTTTGTGAGGGACGGACGTTTCATATTTAATTCATACAAGGATTCCTTGGTTAGAACAGAAAGACTTCTACCAGCCAGGCGTACGTGGGCGCTTAAACCACTCGCCGTCTTAGTGCACAAGTTCTTGTTTTGTTGGCACCTGCCCTTCCAAACTTGGCATTCAGCGCAAGGGAAGAAATTAGAAGGACGGCACGATCCCCATGTCACGTCAGAGCTCGAAAACCAGCTCGGAAAGCAACGCCATCAGAAAAAGAACGTGCGGACATAGATTTAAGCATTGCTGTCTTCATTATATAAGTAGCTCATACAAATGGGTAAGAAAAATATCAACATCCCAATAGGTGACTAGGAAAGGGCAGAAATAAGCAATTCTAAGAAGAGAGAATACAAATTTGACCATGACAAAAAATATTTGAATGCATGGTTAATCAAAAATGGGTGTCAAATGTGACACGACTCTTCACCCACCTGGGTAGCAGAAAACGTCTGTGGGGGTGCCCACAGCATAGACCAAGTCACCGGTCCAGTGAGCGTTTCCAAAACCCTTTGGCAGTGAGTGATGTGAGCCTTAAAATATTCATGACCTTGGACCTCGTCATTTTGTTCTGGGTCTCTAAGCAAAGGAAACTATCTAGATACATAGAAGGCTTTTAAGAGAGGCTCACGGTACATCGCAAACATTTGGAATAATGCATGTCACAGAATTAAGGAAATGACTAAGCAAACTACATACAGTTCTTACATCTGATGGGATATTATGTAATCAACACAAACTGCGCTGACGAAGACTGTATTGTCACATTTTTAATCTTGAATGATCACCCCAGAAAAATACCCTGAAGCTTTAGTTTCCCATGGATTACAACTACAAAACCTATTAATCACCCTTGAGAACAATGGGTGATCTGGTGTCTGCACTTCCAGGTTTCCTAATGTTCCTTAAGACTGTAAACATGACACCATGTATTCTAACTGTGATTTTCCATTTACAACAAGCTGGAGAGACAGGTCACACTGGGAAGTCACCGATGAGCCCTCGTGCTGCTGGTCAGGAGCTGCAGGCTCCGAGGCTCCGTGTGGCTCCAAGTCACAGCACTCATTAGAGAAGGGTGCCTCTGTAGGATTTGTCGCTCCGTATTTGTTAATTGTATCAACTCCCATTAATTAATTAATTCTAGAGGGATATTATTTTCTAACTAGGAGCAAGTCCTGGGGAAAAGCGCACTTCTCTCTCTCTCCCCCCATGTACACACTTCAAGGCCCCGGCCAGAGAGAGAGACAGGGGAGGGGATGGTGTCAGGGCTGAGAGGACCACGTCCCCAGAGAATCGCTTTAAAGCGGGGAAACGGCGGACTGGTTAAAAACCAGGCACCTGACACATAACAGGGGCTGGTGGGTTCATTCAGTGAGACACCAACTCCTGCTCCTGTCTGTCTCCGAAATTCCACTTGGGGACACCCTGTGAAGTAAGTGCAGCATCCCAGGATGGCCCTGAATACCAAGTTCCTGTTGACCTAGGCATGTGGGACCCAACACGGGAGGCAGGAGCCCCCGATGAGGCAGGGAGCCGGTGCCGGGGTGGTGGGGCCATGCCTGCCGCCTGCAGGAAGCCGGGGGGGGGGGGGTGGCTTTCCGTCGGGGTTCATTTCTCCCCATCCTCCCATTCCCTTGGACACCGTTTGGAGCCAAAAGGACATTCAGGGCCCCCGTCCTTTCACTGACTGTGCAGCAGATCCTAGACACTCGCCTTGGCCATCCTGTGCCCCCGCTGCCCCGCCTGCACCACGAGGGCCAACTGCGCGGAGGGCACGCGTCCGCCCACGGCTGCCGTGGCTTCCTTAAAGCCTAACGGGACGAGAATAATTCCGTAATATTGAAATCCTATCAACCCAACCTAAATCACTTGCTGGTATAAAGATAAATTGGAAATCCTAATGCCTAGTGAATACATTATTCTGTACTTCTTTTACTTAGTGAAACATTTAATTAGTATTTACTAGAAAATTACTATCAATTACTAAAAATGACTACAAATTACAGGCAAAACAGATAAATTTTCTCTCTACCACTAAAATAAATTCAATTACTAACTTTAAGTAATTGCGGGTAATTTATTTCTTGGAGGGCAGAGAGCTACAGACAAGCAGTGAGGAGATGATTAGGACGCTCAGAGTGGCTGATTTATGAGGGAAACTTAAATAGCTAAATCTGGGTGGCTGAGCAAAGCAAGAAGGCAGGCTCACCGCAAGACGCCCGCAAATGGCTGCACCAACACGCAGACTCTCCCTGCGGCTGAGCAAGGCGGCGGGGAGCTCACGGGCCAGGAGAGCCACGGAGTCGGGGCCTTCCCGCGAGAGCACGCAGAGGTCTCCTCCGCGGGGAAACTGAGGACGTCATCGACACCCGGGTCACCGGACAGAAGGAGGGAGTACATCAGCAGAAGTCTTCCAGAGGCTTTTAGAAGGAAAGGGGAAGACTCAGATACTGAGTTTTTCGATGGTGGATTCTGTCCCAGGTGTTGTGGGGTGGAGAGAACCCCTCTGCCCCCATGGCTAACACATGTGCAACTGCAAGAAGAAACAGCTGCGCTCAGAGGTGTCCTTGTCCCCTCAGGGTCACACGCTGTCATGCTGCATGGGCATTTGGGGCTAGCACAGGCTCTTGGCAGGCTCGGGTGGTTGTCGTGTAAGCCACCACGTCCCGCCCAGGCCAGAGCTGCCTCACACCACAGTCACCCGCAAGTGCCCGGCCTGAGGCCGGCAGAGGCCCCACCTCACTTGGAAAGGCGACATACAAAGGTACGTTCAGGAGCATGAATGACACACCCCACTTATGGGAGAAAATAAACAACAAATAGTGACTCCGCTTCCCCCAGGCCAGGATGCAGCACAGCATCACGGTGAATGTGGAGTCAAAGACCTGGGCTGGGTTCGAAGCCCGCTGGTCTTTCCCCAGACCAGTGTGACCTAAAGCAAAACCCTGACCCCCTCTCGGGCTGTCACCTCACCTGCACAATAAAATCGAAGTAGCCACCGCACCTCAGCAGACTGCGCTCCGTGCAGACAAAACAGTATCCCACGATGAAAAGAAATGAGCCCTCAAGCCGCGGAGAGACTCGCGGAAACCTGAAATGCACACTGCTCAGCGGCAGAAGCTGCGTGCTGCACGGCTCCAGCGACGTGACGTTCTGGGAAAAGCACTCTGGAGTTGGCAGGGAAGACCGATGGCAGAGTGGGTGGCAGGGGCAGATAGCAGGCGAAGCACAGAGGACGTTCGGGCAGCGAAAGCACCCCATGATACGTGACGGTATCCATTTGTCAAAAGCCGTACGCTGCACAGCACAAACACGGAACCCACATGTAAACTGTGGGTGATCGTTAACAACGGATCAATACTGGCTCATCAACTCTGACAAATGTGCCTCGCTAATGCAAGATGCTAACTACAGGGGAAAGCAGGTGTGAGGGACAGAGAGGGTGCGCGCCATCACTCGGTACTTCCCACTCAAGTTTCCGTGACCCTTGAGTTTCCCTTAAAAATAAAATGTAACGAACAGAGAGCTGTTTCACATGGCTGTCGTGAGGCCCCAACGAGGCAGGGCCCTCACCCTGGGGTGTCACCAGTACCCGAGGGGAGCGTGGACACGGACTTGGCACTGATTGTCCAGCCACAACACAGATTTCGGTCACTTGTCCTCATACCTCCCGGGTCTGGGCCATGCAGCCTGGTCAGGCAGAGAGTGGACGGAGGCCGCGGGAAAGAGAGCCGTGTGCAGGTAGTGACTTACGAGGACATTGCTGAGAGGAGGTAGGTGGCCGGGGGTGACGCTGTTGGTGGCCACCACATCACCGGAACTCCAGCAGGCCCACTGCCAGCGGTTCCGACCTTCTCTCCAGGACCTGCCCTTCCACTCACGGTCGGGCCCACCATCGGGAGGCGATTCTTACTTCCCAGTGCTGGGCTCGCATTCTCTTCCAAGGAGACCTCACATGGGACACTTCTGTGTTTGACAGCTCCCCACGATGCCTTCTGCTTCCTGTTCACACTAGCTGAGCCATTCAATCATCATGTCACTGAGTCCCCGAGGAGGACGCAGCTGCCAGGCCACCAATGACTGGGAGACTTTTCGAAGCATGAAAACCATATGGAGGGAGGGTCTCCATCCCCACCGTGATCCTGGCGCTGAGATGTGCACAGGAATGTACTCCTGAGAGCCACGATCACTGTCCTGGGCAGGGCGTCCCAGGCAGACGTGTAGTGGGCACTTCTGGGGCAGGAAGAATGGTGCCATGATGTCCAGCGTGTGGGACAGTGCCAGGCTGAGCCCATGGACACCCAGCCACAGGCCATGAAGAGATGCAAAGTTTGCATCCCAGAGGGCTTTGGGACGGACCAAGGAGGTCATCCAATATTACGGAATGGGCTTTCGGTCATTTATCTGAGATTTCTGCCCACGACAGACAGCCCAGGGAGCCGCCTCCCGGCGGTGCAGCCTGAGAAAGCCAGCCACACACGTGGCTCCCCCGCTAGGGGCCAAGTGGCGTTCCTGTAAGTCCAATGAAGACATCCTCAGGTTCTGTACCATGCCACACACTATTGATTTCACATCGGTGCTTCTGTAAAACGCGACCACCATGTGAAGAAATCAACACAGACTCGTTCCATGTGACTTGCAAAGGCATTTAAATTGCCTCTGAGTGCAGCCTTAAAACAGGCTGACAGATAACCTCTGCCAAAGGCTTAGTTCTGACTTAATGCTGCAATTACATTCTGCAACGGACAGGGAAATGCTCCATGCAGTCCATCTACAGTTCTTAAGCTAACAATATTAGCTGGACAGAATCTACTTGGAACAAGTTAATAAAGAAAGAGGAGCAGGAGGAGGAGGAGGATTATTCAGCCAAGTAGAGTCGCTCGAAATGGGCTGGTCTTGGCTTCCACATGGACCATGGGAACCCCAGGGACAGGCGCCTGTGTGATGCTCTCTGGACCGAGGGGAAAGAAGCAGGGCTCCTGTGGCCTGGCCTTGCCAGCTTGGACAGGTGTGCTCCCCGCTGTCACCTGTGGAGAGGGGCCTGGTTCTCTGCACCTGCTTCCACCCAAAAACTGGCCATCACGGTGCTGATAGACCCAAAGGAAGACACTGTTTTTGAGGATGGCATGGGACTAGGGCTATACCCAGGAACATAAAAACAGTTCCTTCACTGTCCCTCATCCCGGTGATGCAGGGACCTGCACATTTAGCTCAGGGCCAGGCCAGTTAGAAGCTCTGAAAGGCACTGACTGCAGCCACCTTGCAAGGTCACCTTGATGTCTTCTTCGTTTAACACAGTCGCGGTGCCAGCACAGGGACCCGGGCCACTTTGTATGCAGGCTGAGTTCCCCACCGGAACTGGGACTCATGGGCCTCACAGGGTGTGCTCGGATGAAATCCTAAGTCCTCGAAGTTTACACAGGGAAGGAGCACGGGTGGAACTCCTCTGCTTAACATGCTGCACCCTCTCCTTGCAAATCCCTCCACACTCAGAGAGTTTGTCTAAACGGACTCTTAGATAAATAGAACGACATAATTGCTTTGATGGACCAACATATCTGAGTGTCAGGCTTATGAATACGCCCTTTGCACATGGAGAGGAAGTGTGTTCCAGGAGTAATTACTTGAAGTCAACATTATATATTCTTATTTTAAAGAAACAGCTCTCACCCTCGAACACTTATGTACAACTACTCGGTCAATACAGGAGAGCCACCAGTCCCATACGGCTATTTTAATTTCAATTAACTAAAATTAAATCAATTGTACCACGTAGTTTCCCTCTTGCACTCGCCACATTTGGAGTGTTTAGTAAGGACACGTGGCCAGGCTCAGATCCGACAGCGCGGATACAGACGCTTCCATCAGGCAGGAAGTTCTCTTGGACAGCACTGATCTATACATTTAAGAAAACCCCTCTGTTTTGGGGCAGGAAGTTTCCTTCTCTTGTTTCCCACAAGGCAAGCTGCACCTATGTCATCCCTAAAGCGGTTGGTGACGCTCCTGAGATCCCCAGAGGTCTGGGTGACAAGGGCTCCGTCAAGACAGCAGTTACCTGTCCCCGGCCTGCAGCATGCTGCCTAAATATTCCGGACGTGGCGGGCCATACGGGTTCTGCCACAGCAACTCAGCTCTGCCACCCTGGCACGGAAGCAGGCCCGGGCTGCACGTGAACAGAGGCCATGCCTGCGTCTAATAACAATCTACCTGCAAAACCCGGCGGCCGGGAGAGAGATCCAAGATGGCGGCATGGGCGCGCGCCCGCTCCCGGCCGGAGCACGTTCCGCTCATGGCCCGTCGCAGAGCGGCCAACCCGCAGGGCACCCGCTCCCGGCCCATCGCAGAGCGGCCAACCTGCAGCGCGCCCGCTCCCGGCCTGTCACAGAGCGGCCAACCCGCAGGGCGCCCGCTCCCGGCCCGTCACAGAGCGGCCAACCCGCAGGGCGCCCGCTCCCGGCCCATCACAGAGCGGCCAACCCGCAGCGCACCGGCTCCCGGCCCGTCACAGAGCAGCCAACCCGCAGGGCACCCGCTCCCGGCCCATCGCAGAGCGGCCAACCTGCAGCGCGCCCGCTCCCGGCCCATCACAGAGCGGCCAACCCGCAGCGCACCGGCTCCCGGCCCGTCACAGAGCGGCCAACCCGCAGCGCGCCCGCGGTCCGGTGAGCGGACGCTCTACAGCCACGTGGAGACCGGGAGGAGGGGCGCCCACGCCGCGTGCACGGCCGAGGTTCAGGAGCGGTGGGGGCTGGGGGGTCCCCCGGAAGGAGCGCGGGGCCCCAGACCCACACCAGGCCCCCCCAGCCAGCGCCGCTCGCTCCGGACCGAGGCGCCCCACGACGTCTGGCTGTGAAAGCCGGGTGCTTCGACCCGTCCGGGGGGACAGCGGCTGAGGAAAACCCGCGCGTCCTCTTAAAGAACCCGCACGTAGATTCACGCGCTCGCGGGCACCCACCCTGGGCTCCGGCGAAGTGACGGTGACGCGGGGCCGTGAGTGGCAGGCGAGAGGAGGACTGAGGTGTGTGGCTTCGCGGTGAAGGCTGCAGGACAGTCGCCATGTCCCCTGTGTGGGGGGGTCTCCTCACGGGCAGACGACAGGGGGCGCTATCTTTCCAGTGTTGTGCCCGCCCCCACACAGCCAAAGCTGGATCTGATTGGTCTGGTGAGCTCTGCGGCTCCACCCTGCTGACCCACTGGGACCCCGCCCCCAACTCCCCCAACACCAGGAGCACTTTCTCCCCTGAGCGGCCCATCCCGCTGCATTGCACACCAGAGGACAGAGACAGAAAGGGATTGAAAACATACTGGAAGAAATAATGGTGGACAAGTTCCCTAACCTGGAGAAGGAAATCAACGTCCAAGTCCAGGAAACACAGAAAGTCCCAAACAAGATGAATCCAAATAGGCCCACATCAAGATACATTATAAATAAAATAGCAAAGGTTAAAGACGAAGAGAGAACATGAAACTAGTGTAAAATCGTCAGCCGATTTCTCAACAGAAACTTTGTAGGCCAGAAGAGAGTGGCACAGGTTATGCAACATGATGAAAAGCAAGGACCCACAACCAAGGGTACTTTACCCATCCAGCCTGTCCTTCAGAATCAAAGGACAGATAAAGAGCTTCCCAGAGAAGAAAAGCTAAATGAGTTCACCAGTATTACAAGGAATGTTAGAGGGATGTTAGAGGGACTTCTTTAAGATGAAAAAAAATTAGGAATAATAAAATAGCAATAGCTATATATCTATCAACAGTTACTTTCAATGTAAATAGATTAAATGCTCCAATCAAAAGACCTAGGAGGGCTGAGTGGACCAGAAAACAAGACCCTTACATACAAGTCTGCTGCCTACAAGAGACTCACTTCAAATTGAAGGACACATACAGATGTAAAGTAAATGGATGGGAAAAGATATTTTGTAAAAATGGAAACAACGGAGAAAAGCTGGATGGCCACACTTGTACAAGACAAAATACACTTT
>PVJL010007425.1:0-78395 GCA_004026885.1 Lyroderma lyra | reverse complement strand
AGGAAAAATGGAATAAAGTTGTGGCAACAAGAAAGAAACAAAAATAAAACAGAAACAAAGAAAGAAAGAAGTAATGGCCACAGGAAATACTCACATATCGATCATCACTCTAAATGTTAATGGACTGAACTCACCAATAAAAAGACAAAGAGTAGCAGACTGGATTAAAAAACAGAACCCATCCATATGCTGTCTCCAAAAAACACACCTCAGCCATAAGGACAAACACAGACTCAGAGTGAAAGGATGGGAAACAATACTTCAAGCCAATGGTAACCAGAGAAAAGCAGGAGCTGCCATACTGACATCTAATGAAATAAACTTCAGGTTAAAAAAGACAGTCAAAGACAAGGATGGACATTACATAATGATAAAAGGCACAACACAACAACAAGAAGACTTGACAATAATTAATATATATGCTCCCAACCAGGATGCACCAAAATATACAAAGAAACTACTAACAGATTTGAAAGGAGAAACTGATGAATACACAATCATTGTGGGAGACTTAAACACCCTGCTAACAGCCATGGACAGATCATCCAAACAGAAAATAAATAAGGAAACAACAGCTCTAAATGACACATTACAGCAATTGGATATAATTGACATTTACAGGACACTTCATCCAGCAAAAAGAGACTATTACTTCTTTTCTAGTGCACATGGAACATTCTCAAGGATAGGCCATATGCTGGGACACAAAAGTAGCCTCAGCATATTCAAGAAGATCGAAATCATACCAAGTATATTCTCAGACCACAAGCCTTTGAAATTGGAGATCAACTGTAAAAGCAAAGCAGAAAGAAACACATATACATGGAGATTAAACAACAGCTTATTAAAAAAGGACTGGATAAAAGAACAAATAAAAGATGAGATTAAAAAATATATAAAAACTAATGACAATGAAAATACAACAGATCAGAATTATTGGGACACAGCAAAAGCAGTAGTAAGAGGGAAATTTATATCACTACAGGTCTATCTTAAGAAACAAGAAAAATCACAAATAAACATCTTAACATCCCATCTTAAAAAACTAGAAAAAGAAGAGCAGACAAAACCCAAAGTTAGCAGAAGGAAAGAAATAATAAAAATTAAAGCAGAGCTAAACCAATTAGAGAACAGAAGGACAATAGAAAAAATTAATATTACGAAAAGCTGGTTCTTCGAGAAAGTCAACAAAATTGATAAACCCTTGGCTAGACTAATCAAAGGATGAAAGGAAAGAATACAAATATTCAAAATTAGAAATGAAAGGGGAGAAATTACCACTGATACCAAGGAAATACAAAGGATTAAAAGAAAATATTAAGAAGAACTTTATGCCACTAAATTTAACAACGTAGAATAAATGGACAAGTGTCTAGAAACTTATAGCCTACCTAGATTGAACCAAGAAGAACTGGATAATCTAAATAGACCAACTGATAGTGAAGAGATTAAAACGATTATCCATAATCTTCCTAAAGGCATAAGCCCTGGACCAGATGGTTTCACCAATGAGTTTTACCAAGCATTCAAAGAAGAATTAACACCTATTTTCCTCCAAAAAATTGACTCTTCCAAAAAATTGAAGAGGAAGCAATACTTCCTAACTCGTTCTATGAGGCCAACATTACTCTAATACCAAAGCCTGGCAAAGACAACACAAAGAAAGAAAACTATAGACCAATATCTCTGATGAACACAGATGCAAACATTCTAAACAAAATATTAGCAAACAGAATACAACAATGCATCAAAAAGATCATACATCAAGATCAAGTAGGATTCATCCCAGGAGCACAAGGATGGTTCAACATAGGAAAATCAATCAATGTGATACACCACATAAACAAAATCAAAGATGAAGACCATATGGTCATTTCAATTGATGCAGAAAAAGCTTTCGACAAGGTACAACATCCATTTATGATCAAAACACTAAATAAAATAGGTATAGAAGGAAAGTATCTCAACATAATAAAGGCAATATATGATAAGCCCTCAGCTAACATCATATCGAATGGGGAAAAGCTGAAGCCTATTACCCTAAAATCAGGAACAAGACAGGGATGCCCCCTGTCACCACTGCTATTTAATATAGTACTGGAAGTTCTAGCCACAGCAGTCAGGCAAGAGAAAGGAATCAAAGGTATCCAAATTGGGAAAGAAGAGGTCAAATTGTCACTGTTTGCAGATGACATGATCCTTTATATAAAAAAATTCCAAAGATTCCACCAGGAAACTATTAGGAACAATAAATGAATACAGTAAAGTCACAGGATACAAAATCAATGTACAAAAATTAACAGCATTCCTATATACAAACAACGAATCCACAGCAAAAGAAATGAGGGAGTCAATTCCCTTTGCTATCACAACAAAAAGAATGAAATACCTAGAAATTAACTTAACAAAGAACTTGACAGACTTATACACAGAAAACTGTAAGATACTTCTGAAAGAAATTGAAACAGACTTCAAGAGGTGGAAAAATATTCCCTGTTCATGGATAGGAAGACTTAACATTGTTAAAATGGCCATTCTGCCCAAAGCAATCTACAGATTTAATGCAATACCCATCAAAATCCCACAATTATACTTCCGTGAATTAGATAAAAGAATTAGTAAATTTATATGGAACCATAAAATACCTCGAATTGCCAAAGCAATACTGCATAAAAAGAATAAGGCTGGTGGCATTACATTCTCTGATTTCAATTTATATAACAAAGCATCAATAGTCAAAACAGCATGGTACTGGCAGAAGAACAGAAATTTAGACCAATGGAATAGAACTGAAAACCCAGAAATAAATCCATAAATTTATGGACAAATAATTTTCGATAAAGGAGCAAAAAACATACAATGGGGAAAAGACAGCCTCTTTAGTAGGTGGTGCTGGAAAAACTGGAAAAACATATACAAAAGAATGAACCTGAGCTGTGAACTCTCTCCATATACAAAAATTAACTCGAAATGGATTAAAGACTTTCATATCAGACCTGCAACAATAATCTGTATAGAAGAAAACATTGGTACTAAACTTATAGACCTAGGACTCAAGGAGGACTTCATGAACCTGATCTCAAAGGCAAGGGAAGTAAAACCAAAAATAAATGAATGGGATTATATCATACTAAAAAGCTTCTTCACAGCAAAAGAAACCATCAACAAGGCAAAGAGACAGCCAACTGAATGGGAGAAAATATTTGCAAATAATGCATCAGATACGGGTCTAATATCTAAAATATATAAAGAACTAATATGACTTAACAACAAAAAACCAAACAACCCAATTAAAAAGTGGGCAGAAGAACTCAACAGACACTTCTCCCATGAAGAAATACAAATGGCCAGCAGACATATGAAAAAATGCTCATCCTCATTAGCTATCAGCGAAATGCAAATCAAAACCACAATGAGATATCACCTCACACCTGTCAGAATGGCTATTATCAACAAGACAAGGAATAACAAATGCTGGAGAGGATGTGGAAAAAAAGGATCCCTGGTACACTGCTGGTGGGAATGCAAATTGGTATAACCACTGTGGAAGACAGTGTGGAGGTTCCTCAGAAAATTGGGAATGGAGTTATCATTTGACCCAGCAATCCCCCTTCTGGGAGTCTACCCAAAGAACTTGAAAACCTTTGTCCAGAAAAACTTATGTACCCCAATGTTCATTGCAGCACTGTACACAGTGGCCAAAACATGGAAACAACCAAAGTGCCCTGCGACAGATGACTGGATAAAGAAGCTGTGGTACATATACATAATGAAATATTACTCAGCTGTAAGAAAAGATGAAATATTGCCATTTGCAACAAAATGGATGGACCTGGAGATCATCATGCTAAGTGATATAAGCCAGACAGAAAAAACAAGGAATTGTATGACTTCTCTCATGTGCGGAATATAAAACTGAAAGCAACAAAGAGAAAAGAAATGAAGAAACAACCAACCAACCCATGGACACAATAAATAGTTCAATGTTTATTTGGGAATAAGTGGGTTAGGGAGGGGAGAAAGGGGAGGAGGTGGGAGAGGAGGGAGGGGAAGCTAAATATAAGGTGATGGAAAGAGCACTCACCTGGGTGGTGAACTTATTATACAAGTTGACAATGCACTATAGAATTGTATTACTGAAACCTATGTAATCCTTGCTAACAGATGTCACACCAATAAGTCTAACAATAAAAATGAATTAAAAAAAAGAAAGAATGATGGAAAGAGAACTGACACTGGGTAGTGAATTCATAATGCAACACATAGACAATGCACTGTAGAACTGTACACCTGGACCCTATATAATTCTTATTACCCAATGTTACCCCAAGAAATCTAACACCAAAAAAGAGAATGATGGGATAAGTGTGTTCAAAGCAATGGACGGGGGTACTTTGAGGGGGATTAATGGGGATGTGTCTTTTACTATGATTAATTTTTTGTAATTTAAACATTTAACATTTTTTTATCATACCTCGACTATGCAGAAAGGAGATAACATTAATTAAATATGCGGAGTAAACATGTGATCTTATCAACAAAGACTAAAGAATCAGAATTTAGAGAGCTTAGAAACATGGACATCACAAAAGAAACACACCAACATTAGTGAGAGAGAATGTTAAAATACAAAATAAGCATATATACACAATATATAAAGAGAATGAACACAAAAAGTACCCAAATGCTCTATCATTGTTTGCGAAGTTAAACAGAGCCATTATAAATCACATTAAGAATTCTACTTCCTCCACAGTAGAAGCATATCATATCGCTATTTAAGAAAAAAGGAATAATTCACAAAAATGGAATATTAGCAATAAACCTTTAGCAATAAATTAAACTGGGTAAAAAGTAGCAAACTTGTTTGAAAACTATAGTGAAACAGACAGAAAATGTAAGCTGAGTTGAAATGGGTATCAATCTATCTGGCCAATTAAAACCACTGATAATAGGTAAATGAAGAGGCAATCCTTGCTCAGCCTATCCTCTGAGTATAAGATAAGAAGTAACTCTCAAAAGAAAAAGAAAAAAAATTAAGGTGGGAAGAACATAAGGGTGTTAAGCAACAGACCGATAACCTTTGGGACAGCACCCCTCTCAAAACACAATCAAAATACAAGGAATAAACTGAAAGAGATAAAAGTCTACGAAAGATTTTATGTTTTTAACTTAATCTATAATAGTAAATGATTTCTGATGGGAGAAAATGGGAATTTTTCTAAGCCCTTAAGAAACTAAAATAGACCTAATAAAAATACTGCCTGGATTCCAGGGAAGAAGGCAGATCCCTAAGGCTTTGATGAATCAGTATGCAATGCATGTCATAGGAATAGCAGCTAATAAAGAATTCTAATTTAAAGTCATCAAAGTAACTTAAGGCAATCTGTATTTTATTTTCTCTAGCCAAACCATGGAAGTGAGTATGAGAGGAGTGTTGTCAAAGTTCAGGGTGAGCCTTGGAATTACTTAATTTCATCTCTCAATGATTAATCACCTTAATCATCTCTCAATGATTAGACAAGTCCCAGTTAATTAGTTAAATTTAGTTCCCTGATGGTGTAGTGGCTTAAGGCTTCAGCGTTGGCACTGTCAGCGCTGCGGCCAGTCAGGGAGCTACCCATGTACCAAAAAGCAAAAAAAAAAAAAAAAAAAAATTTAGAGCTAAAGGACATTTTCTTATAAAAAGAAACTTGAAGAAAAGCATTTTCCACTTATGTAATACTTGAATTATTAAGAGGTTAAACAAATACACGATTTTCAGGCCACGAAACTAGTGAAATACAGTACAATATAGTACCTGCCATTTTTCACATAAAAAGATGGATCTCACTGAAAATAGGCACAGATGCAAGCAAACAGATACCTCAAAACACTCTGTAACAAAACCCTAATGTGATTAAGTATGCTGTATTTTTATGCTTAAGTTTCACTGTTTTCAACACCTTGCACAGTTTTCAGGCACATAGTGGGGGTAGTCACCATTTTTGTTGTTATTATTTATTATTTTATAATATTAGAGAAATCCCAGTGTAAATAGTGACAATTATGAGCTCTCAGGTGTACTGCAAGGTAACAATGCATTTAATTTAAAATACAAAGCAAATGTCCTTAACTTCAATAATGAATTAATGGAAAATTCACATTTATGAGAAAATAGAAAATGCCTGTCATGAGGGACCAAGAAAGATATTTTAAAAGTGTCAACATAAAGGCAAGAGAATACATTTGAACTATTGGTGTTCTGGTAGATAGAAGACACTTTTATAATTAGAGCTAATTCTGTCATTCTTGACTAGTTTTAAGTTCCATTTAGCAATAAAAAATGAAAGTGACTCCTTTCATTATATTCTTTGAGTTGGTGTAATATGTTAAGCAGCTTGTGTGATTACATATACTTAGTGATACTTGAAAGATCATTTACCTCACACTCTAAAATGGACACATCCTTGGTAATAAAACTGACTCTTAGAGTATAAAAATAAATGAACATATTGTCTCATTCTTCATGCAATTTTCAAAAAAGCAGCAGTGCTCCAAGCAGCTATAATGAACATTTATTCTAAGAGGCAGTGGTTTCCTACATACTTTCCAGATCTGAACCCTTGGGTAAGTCTCAACAGAGTACAAAGAAGAAGACTGTTGAAAAATATTCATTTGTTTATTTAATAAGCACTTTCTGAGAGTTCATGAGTTAGACAATTGTGCTGAGCATGGGGATATAGAAATGAGTGAGAGATCCCTGCATTTCAGAGAGTCTGTGCCACGCTCTTACTCTTTCCTAAGAGGCAAGTGCAGAGACTGAAACAACCTCTGAATCTTCAAATAATGGGGCTGGAGACTTAAGAAGGTAGTATAGCCTTGTTTTGATGTTGATTTTTGATGTTTTCATTTGGTCACAGAATTTTTTTCCTCATTTATAGAAGCGTCAATAACAAAATAAGACATACTAGGCCTTTCCTCTTCAGACTAAGATTTGATCTTTGTATACTAGCTATCAGAATTCTGCTACCTGTGCTTTTCCAATTTAGATTTGCTGAAGCCAAACAGAAAAGAAAAATTATATAACAACCAAATAAATATCTCTGTGCACTACCCTTCCCTCCCAATTTTTTGACAGTTGATAGAATATAAATACTCTATCTATAGAAAACACCATTATACAGAGGCAAAGGGATAAAGTTGGGTAAACATTGTACATGATTATAATAATTTTTCTTCCTCCTTACAGCACTAATTTATATATACCCTCTATTATTTTCACCTAATTTAATGCTTCACAGTTCCCATTTCATAAAGAAATACAGTTACACTATACTTATCATCAAATGGTAAAGCAAGTCTGAGGAAATCTGAAGTCAAATGGAAGGCAGCTTGAAAAATCTGAAAGTAGTCTCTCTGGAGTCACTGCCCAGCAATGTCCATTTAGTTGCCCATTCAATTACAGCAAACCTATCATGTTTCAGAAGGTATAGTTTACTCTTAACCTGACCTTGCTGGAAAGAAAGTGAACAAAAAATTATATCTAAGCTAAAAATTGTGACTGGAGATTTTAATACTTTATCACTTTTATTTAGAAGAATGAATGCTTTGTCTTGACTCTCTTTATTAAGTACAGCCAACTATGTTTTTTAGTTGCCTGGGATATAAACATTTTAGAAATACATATGTTCATTTGTTTTTTCCCTCTAAGAATTTTATCAGTGTCCTAATTCTATGCTGTTTTTGTAACAAACGCCAGAGAGTTTTCAGTCTTTGTTAGCAAGTTAAAACTTTGTCGTTGTAATAACAACAGAATTTCCTGGCACAGCCTCAGGGAAGCAGAAGAGGCATCCAATATCACCAGTGCTCAGAAGTTAATCATTTGGTAAAATACATGGTTTCTTACATCACTATAAGTACAGTTAATATACTTAAACACACTGCTGTATTTATAATCAAATTGATATTTGGATTTCTCGATATTAGTTATTAATCTAAAACATGTAGTTCTGATGTAAATGTTGAAATCAATCTAAAAATTCTACTACTTAAAGATGGACACTCAGACAACAAGGTATATACATTGGTTTTTGACACATTTTCCCACATAAGATACCTATATACATCTATATAGATATAGATACATATATCTATCTCGTTATCTATCTATCTTCCATCTATCTATCTATCTATCTATCTATGGGCTGTCTGGAAAGTATCCAGCCATGTCATATGAAAAATAGAGCCATTCATGGCTGAGTTTTTTTTCTGGACAGTCCTCATGTGTGTGCATGTGCATATGTGTGTGTGTAGTTTGTCTGTTCAAAATATCAGGAAGACTAAAAAAACAGGGAGATTGCAAAGATCTGCTGCATCAGTTAGACAGGTACCAGGTTACACACAATTTCTCCTTGTGTGAGCTCTAATTTCATCCCTTTGCTCCTTAGGAGCACTGTTTCACCTTGCCTGAGAATAATCATACAGATAATATTTGCAGTCAAATGACCTTGCTTCCAGTTCTGGTTCCATCATAGACTAGCTGTGTGAACTTTGATAAGTAGATTACTTTTCTGAGCCTCTCTCCTGATCTATAAAACAGGTGGACAAGAGCCATGTATGAAAACTCACAGCAAATGTCATGTGAAATACTGCAAGTTTTTCCTCTAGGAACAAGACAGAATGTCCACTTTTGCCACTTCTATTCAATACGGTATTGGATGTTCTAACCAGAGCAATTAGGCAAGAAAAAGAAAAGGCATCCAAATTAGAAAGGAAGAGGTATAATTATCTGTTTACAGATGATATTATCTTACATGTACAAAACCCTAACTATTCCAAAAATAAACTGTTAGAGCTAATAAATGAATTCAGCAAAATGACAGGATACAAAATTACCCCCCACCCCCGCCACACACACACACGGCAGCTGCATTTCTATGTACCAACAATTAAAAATCTGAAAAGAAAATCATGAAAACATACTAGTATCAAAAAGAATAAAATACTTAGGAATTAACTTAATCATCAAAGTGAAAGACTTATATAATGAAAACTACAAAACATTGCTTAAAAAAAATGAAAAAAGATAGTATTATTACAAACAAACTGAAACACATCCCATGTTCATGGATTGGAAGACTGAATATTGTTAAGATGTCACTACTACCCAAAGCAATCTACAGATTCAATGCAATCCCTACCAAAATCCCAATAATATTTTTTTCATTACGGAAAACTCCCAAAGTTGATATAGAATCTCAAGGGACCCTGAATAGTCAACACAATCTTAAAAAAGAATAATAATGCTGGAGGACTCATGTGTCCTGATTTTAAATCTTATTACTAGATTAAACAAAATAGTGTGGTACTGGTATAAAGACAGACATATAGACCAATGGACTAGAACATAGAGTCCAAAAAAATAAACCCTCATATATACATGCAAATCATTTTTGACAGGAGCACCAAGACCATTCAATGGCAAAAGGACAGTATTTTCAACAAATGGTGCTGGGAAAACTAGATATCCACATGCAAACGAATAAAGTTGGATCCTTACCTAACACCATATAGAAAAATTAACTCAAAATGGATCAAGGACTGAAACTAAGTCTTGGATATGACACCAAAGGCACAGGCAACAAAAGGAAAAAGTAGTCAAACTGAACTTCACAAACATTAATAAAATTTATGCATAAAAAGACAGTATCAACAGAGTTAAAAAGTCAACCCACATAATGTGAGAAAAATATTTTCAAATCATACTTAAGATTGAGAATATATAGAGAATTTGTAAAACTCTACAACAAAAAGCAACCCAATTTGAAATGGGCAAAATAATTGAATAGACATTTCTCCAAAAATATACAATGGCTAATAAGCAAATGAAAAGATACTCAATATCACTAATCATTAGAAAAATACAAATGGAAACCATAATGAGATATCACTTCACACCCATTAGGATGACTATTACCAAGTTTAAAAAATAAAAGAAGTTTGGTAAGGATATGGAGAAACTGGACTTATGCACTGCTGGTAGAAATGTAAAATGGTATAGCTGCTGTGGAAAACAGTATGGAAGTTCCTCAAAAATTTAAATATAGAATTAGTATACAATCAGCATTCCACTTCTGGGTATACATGTAAAGAACTGAAAGCAGGGACTTGAAGAGATATTTGTACACCCATGTTTATTATAATAGCAGCAGTATTCACAATAGCTAAAATGTGGAAGCAACCCAAGGGTCCACTGACAGATGAATGGATAAGCAAAATATGGTATATACATAGAATACTATTCAGCTTTAAAATGGCAGGAAATTCTGATACATGGATGCATCTTGAGAACATTAAGCTAAGTAAAATAAGCCAGACACAAATACTCTGTGATTCCACTTACATGAGATACATACAGGAGTCAAAACCAAAGATAGAAAGTAGTATGGTGGTTAGGGCTAGGGAGAGGGGGGAATGGGGAGTTAGTGGGTACAGAGTTTCAATTTTACAAAATGAAAAGAATTATAGATAGGAATGGATGGTAGAAATGGCTGCACAACATTATGAATATGAATGTATTTAATAACAATAAACTGTATACTTAAAATAGTTTTTAAAAAGTTATAATTTATCACAATTTTAAATAGTGAAAAACAAAACAAAACAGATGGACAGAATAGAAATGGTCTCTCATTTGGTCATATAAGGATAAAAAATTAGCTAATTGGGGAGTTCCCTGATGTGGCTTAAGGCTTCGGCGCTGGCGCTGCCAGTGCTGTGGCCTGGGTTCGATTCCCAGTCAGGGAGCTACTACCCACATACCAAAAAGCAAAAACAAACAAACAAACAAAAATTAGCTAATGCTGTGAAAACATTAATGTATTACATGACATACAGACTGATCTCAATTTATTCAAACATTTATCATTATAATTACATGTTTTAGATCATCAA
This sequence comes from Lyroderma lyra, assembly GCA_004026885.1. Lineage (NCBI taxonomy): Eukaryota > Metazoa > Chordata > Mammalia > Chiroptera > Megadermatidae > Lyroderma > Lyroderma lyra. Next base: position 67,460 of record PVJL010007425.1, on the reverse strand, counting down.
TGTGCCTGACACATTATCCTTAAACATGAATAAAAATGCTTTTTAAAATCAGAATCATGTATAATTTTCAGTGTTTACATCTCATCCTGAAGTAAAGATTTTGTTTATATATGCTCCAAAGCTCATGAATAAAAAATACTTAAAGACACATTTCTTTAATTACAACTCTATTAGCATAAAGTTAGGTGAATAGCACATAGTCAAAAGTATTTGAGTCAAGGAAAATTTTAAAACCAATTAAAACTAGTAATTATTGTTAAACAACTATTATAGAAATACCAAATAGCACAATGGACAGATTAGCATCTAACTCAAAAAATATGAAGTGCACGTGTATGTGTGAGACAAACAATACATAACTTCTGAGGCTAAGATGTGTGCATTATGTAAGATGGACATTTGTACTGTACTATTTATTTTACTACAATAGCTGCATGTGTAAAGAAAGATATATCCAATAATGTTGGATACTATTCAAGCATTAAACTTCTTGTTACTTACCATTTTTACAGTGGGACAGAAAACTATAATTACTTTTCACTGCCAGAACTTTTCCTATTTCTGTGGAATCCGGTCCTAGATATCACTAATTTAATAGGAAGGCTTTTACTTTATCCTATTATATTTAAAAAATATCTTTACTAGAGGTAACATTTCACAGTCTAAAATAAAATTAAAAACATACTTGGAATCGTGCTTTTTAATAGTTATTTAAAACGAGCTAAGGTTTCATAGTACTTGCCTCTTGTAATCTAAAAACAACAGGGGTTTTATTTTCTATACAGGCAGCTATGAAGTTATCAGGTAGTAACTGTCCATCTGAAAGAAACTGGTCATCTTTTCCTTGATCAATTAGTATGTCCAATTGAGAACCTGAATAGGATTTCACAAGATGAGTAGCATCATAAGCCTATGAAAAGAGACAAGGAATATTGAAAAATAAATTTAAAAGTGTCCAGGAGGCTATTCTTCAGAATATACTGTACTAGAACTAAAATAAATTTATAGTCACTTAAGCTCTAAGGCTGATTAACTTGGAAATAAGCTATTAAGTTGGCTGAAGTCTGACTTGCCTGGTTTTCATTTACAAGTTTTTCAGAATTCTATTTCCCAATGGTAGCCTCTTCCCTACTTTTAAGCAGTCGGAGACCAGTGGTAAGAATCTTGTATGCCAAGCATTCTTCATACTATATCCTTTTTCTTCTAAGCCTTTAAAGTTCTTGTCATCTGTCAACTTCAAAAGTAAAATATCCCGTAACTTTTTTCTTTGTAAATCACTCCAGCAAAATGACTATTTCTTCTAACTCCATTATCTTTTTCTATTTCAAAATATTCTCTATTTCAAAGAAATAGTCTATTTTTTAGTCTGTCTGTCTCTCTCTCTCTCTCTCTTTTTTTAGCTCTAATTACAGATGTAAATATACTCAGCCCTATGTTCTGCCCGTTGACCAGCATGAAATATCTGCTATCTCCATAAACTTTCAGGAAAACTTGAGTTGAATAATCTGAATCATATTAACAATTCCTCAAATTTGTTATCTGAGGAGCTGTCACTAATTACAATTTTACATTTTACCATCCACTGTTAAATATTCTTGATTCTTCATATCCATTCATGAACCACAATTTTTATGCACTGATCAAAACAAAACCAAAATATTTCCCCTTCTAAAGTATCTTGCTTAAGACTTGCTTTCTTTAATCTTAAAAGGAGAGAGTGGAAAGGGACCTATACAGTCAACCACTTCTAAGTTCTATGATTTTATAATTCTGCATAGACTCCTTATTGCAATAGTAAATGAAATAGCCTAAATAGAGCATAATTAAGATAATAAAACCTACTGCCTCTAGGAGAAAAATTACATAATTAGATTCCTTTATAGGTTACCAGTGCCTCTCTCTATTTACGTCTCATCTCCTTCTCCTAATCTCTTGATCTTTTACCCAAAATTTCTATTAGATCATAAGCACCCTATGGACAGGGAAGGATCATCACCTTCATGTTTTAAGATCTCAAATTTGGCACAGACTGTGCACATGGCAAGGACTCAAAATACAGATGAATGTGCACTGTCAGTTCTCAAAGTACCTAAATTAATCTTTTCAGCACTCTTCCAATATAATAAAAATCTAAGCTGAAACAAAACAAAATTCCAATGTTTTGAATAAAGAATTAACCAACCAATGTGTTAGAACTTCAATGATCAATCTTCAATAAAATAAGGGTCCATATATAAAACGCAACTATTAAGACAAAGAGATTTTTTTTCCAACTCAACTATTTTCTACTTGTTAACATGAACATGATGATGAGTTTATTTGTAAACTATTTAAACTCTTGTTGGAGTTTGCAAATGGCTCATTTCTACAAAATGAGTCTAGGAGAAAGTCATTTTTATTTTCATTTTGAAACATGTGCTCTTATGCTTAAAAAAGCAATTTGGCGGTTGGGAATATTCTTATATCTATTTTTAAAGACTTTTAAACATAGAATTTAAAATCCAAAGCTGAAAGATGCTGATCTTTGAACCAGGTACACAAAATAATTAAAAGGCCAGGTCTCATGGTTTCTATTACAATTGAGCATATAGTTAATAAAAGGCAAATCTAAATTTAGTAATAATACGTAGTATTTTTATAATGCCAAGTAATGTTAATTTAGAAATAAACATATAAATTGAGCATTAACAGGAAAAAAATGTAACCTCAAAATATCTGCCAAATTCAATATAATTAGAAAGTAGATTTTTATTATTGTTATGTATGTTTATGTTTTTGTTAAGCATTTTTAACTCTGGATTTTTGAGTGGGCTAGGAATATGTCTATACTATACCACTTTTAAACAAATTTGAAAACTTCAGAATAAGTATTGAGATAGCCATCTATCACCTACCTTCCATTTACTTTGATCTGTTCCCAAATATCCACTAAAGGCCTTTTTACCCCAAGGACAGAGCACTGGATTGCAAATTGGAGCAAATGCTGACACAGACTTCAGAAACAAAAGAAATTTAAAAACAAGTTATATGTTGCTAAGTCAAATATGAACAGATATTTGCAACTTGCTTATAAACTCTAACTTGCCATGAAAAACGCTGTGGAAAGTTTTCCTTTTGCTACATTATAAGCTTAGATTGTGGATCTTTCCATAACACCACATCTTTCATGTGTTCTCTTAAAAGAGTTAATAAACTGTAAGTGTTAAAATAATGCAAAGCAATACATTACATTTTCATTAAGGCACAAATGGAAGTTTATATTAAGTTTATATTAAGGAAGTTTCTACTCCTTTTTTCACCTAAAATTAATGTAGACTAATATAAAACAGTTCATACCTACCTTTCTGAACATGTTATTAAATCTGAGACACATTATTTCTCTTGAACAGTGCCAAGAAAGCACTAAATAATGTGCTTAAATATGGCAGAGTTTTTAATACAATGTAATTTTGTGTTCTGTGCAATGTTATTTGTCACTGGGTAAGGTGCAGAGATGATAAGCACTCTCAGTTTCAGAGTGCTTATCAATGTTAGGTTTATCAATGTCTACTAGCTTTTCTAAAGGATGAAAAATTCAACTAAATTTGATTTTCTCCCTCAAACACAATAAATTGATTGACTTATACACAAAAAAATAGAAAAATAAAACCCTTATTTAAAAAACCCACTGTCATGTCCTGAATTAAAGTTTATAATAAAGCTTACCAAAGGAAAATAGTTGGTGCCACAGTAAGAAACTGCTATGAGAAATATTTTCATTTCTCAGTGGCATACTGCAAAATGAGTTCTTCCTAATATAAGGAAATAGATTTAAAAAACCCTGAGGTCTCTGATAGTTTTGTTATTTTAAAGACAGATGCAACCTTAAAAGGATCATTCTTTCAACATTTCCTTTACAACACCATGGTATGCTGCTCTACACAGTATGACACTCTCCACATAGAGCTCTTTCCAACTTGTTTAAACAAACAAACAGAAAAGTAAAGCTTCAAATAAATGAATAGGAAGATTGAGAGTAATATTTTTCAATCAAGCTGCATTCCAACTTTCATTAGAGACATTAAGAACACAGAATCTTAAACTTCTCCCTCGGAAAATCAGAATCAACTTTATAAAGATATTTCTGGTAAATATATTAAGTAAATGATATATATTGCCATAATAACATTTGTCAGGAATAACCATTAGGAAGTAAAATGCCTAGAAAACTACAGTTTGGATTGAAGCAATGAAATACAAGACACAATTTACACTACTATTTGTAAACCAACAAGAAACCACTGTGATTGAATTCTTATGTTTCTGATTCTGTAGCATACATTGTGTGGTCAAATTTAATATTCCTCCTCCACAACCTGTTGAATTCTCAAGACTTCTAGAAAAAAATTAGTCCCATTACTACAACAATATCCTAATTTCAGTTTATGAAATATTCCTAATATTACATTATTCGAGAGGTATTTGTCACCAGAAGCTTAGGTAATCTTACTTTGTATTTTCCAGGATTCTTTAAAGCACAAATCAGAGCTCCATGGCCTCCCATGGAGTGGCCAAAAATAGACATCCTTTGTGCGTCCACGGGAAAATTGGCATTTATAAGCTGGGGAAGCTAGAGAAAATTTAATAGTGTGACAAAAGATATGAAAGTTCTGACTTTTCAAAGTTATATAAAATAATTAAACAATCAACACTTCCAAATCACAGTCTTACAATGGCATGAATTAGTAAAGACTGAAAAAAAAATCTCAGGTAAACAATGGTAATAAATATATTACTGAAGAATATATGGTACATCTTTCTCAGAAAGCAACTTTAAAAAGATGTAGAAAGGACCTTTAAATGTCCTAAACTTTTGATCTAGTAATTTTACTTGTTGGAATCTATTCTGAGGGAAAAGTACTTGAGGGGAAAGAATTATACATAAAGATAATCAACACAGTAATATTTATTATGGTAAATAATACATTTAAAAAAATTCTACATTAGGAAAAGGTAAATTATGGCATACGACAAAATATGATGTAATTATTTAAATTGTTACAAATAGATTAGAATATTGGAAAACATTTACTTTTATAATGAAAAAAGAACAAGATAAAAAAGTTTTACAATCACATTAAAACCAGTCATACAAAAAAATCTGAAACATACCAGAACATAGTTGTTGTTTGGGGTGACAGAATTACAGGTGATTAAATTTTTACATTATTGTTTCTGTGTTTTTATAGCACATAATTAACAATTAATATCACATAAAATTTAGAAAAATGCATAAATGACATAAGTATTATTAATAAAAGTAATGTTTTACCACTTACTTATACTTTCTAAGCTCTGATTAATCACTATAAAATATGTCTGAATGAATTGGTTAGCCGCCAGAGAAATAAAAAGATTCTTCAGAAACTATTTTTTTTGTATAACCTGTGCAGTGCACACAGGTATCAATATAACTATTAAACTCTAAAACTGTACTTAGTGTTAATTAAAATGGTAATGAATTTTGACTAAGATAATTAATAAAAACGTACCAAATAGATTCAACAATACCATACCCTAGTAGTTTAAAATTCTTAAGACAAGACTTTGTGTCCAAAATCAAGCTTCTGACAGTCATTAATTACAACATACATTAAATTACCTCCTCCGTTATATAAGAGTACATTCTGTAGTTAGTTTTCCAAGGGTCTTCAGTGGCATCCACATAAAACCCAGCACCAGTGCCAAAGTCCCAGCTCTCATCTTCTCCTTTAATGTTGCAGCCACCTATCAAGGAAAAATCTTGTGATTCCATCTATTTTGTCATAATGGTCCATGTTTAATAACCCATTTTTAAATGAATCTGAAAGTTCATTTGCATTAGAGCTGTTCACCAAGTATTGTGAGCTCTCTTCTCTGCCTTTGGGGGCACATACTTCCTGGCCCTCTTGACTGGGGGCAAGTGACTAGTTCTGGCCAATGAAGTGAGAGAGGGAATGTCCTTCCAGGCTGGGGTACTCACTGCTAAGGTAAATCACACTGGCTTTCTGGCTTTCTTTGTTGATGAAGTTCCCTTCTGTTTATTCTGAACATATACATCTTTATTCTGTTTTATCGGGCAGGGCTTATATCCTCTTTTTATATTTCAGAAATGTTTTGAAATACCGTCTCTGATAACCTTTCGCCATTACCAATACTTCCATAACTCTCTTTATCACTGTGGTCTTAGAAGGGCAGGAAGACAAAAGCTTGTGCTCAATTTACTATCATGAACTAAAAATATCTCCTTATGTACTCTGGAATTATTTCATCAGGTTTCCCCTATTTACCCATCCCTCGCTGGGATTTTCTTGTATTCTTTTTTAAATTTACTAGGTTTTATTTTATATACTTGGATGTAGTTAAAAAGCCAACCATTGGGATTTTGAATAGAATTATAGTAATACGTAGAATAATTTGAGGGACATGATTTCTTCATAAAATTCAGTATACACATCCAGGAATATGACATTTTCACATTTATTAAAGCCTTCATTTATAATCTTTAGCATATTTCATTATTTTTAAAAATAAATCTTCATATTTTTAAAGCTTATTCCTAGGCATTTTATATAACACTTTTAATGCTATTTTTGAATTAAATTTTTTATTACATTTCTAGCAAGACATGTCTTGCTTTTCTGTAATATGGCCTGTAAAAGGAAATGCAGTGCTTTCGAAGGCCAGCCATTTAACTTCCACAGTTGTAAATACTATTTAAATTTCATTTCCTGACACTTCTAGGGTCACAAAACAAGTTTTAACTACCTGATAGATTAAATTCTCCAATGTTTGATAGTCTCATGTCTCTAATATAAACATTCTAATCATTTATATGAAAACAAACATTTGTTTAACTATATGGTGACTAAAAGAAAAAAGACATAATTAATTATCAAATCATCTATGGAATAAAAAAAAGTTTCCTATGCACTGTATGTTATTTTGACATATAGTGCCAATATGATATATTAATGGAGTTCTTCAAGCTCTGTTTTGAAATGCCTTAACCTGTAAAATAGGAAAAGCAAAACTATGGCCTCTCCTAAGAGTGATGTCATGAGTAAAATTCATAGGAAAATGTATATAGCATAGTATTTTAAAGTCACATGTCACTTGAAAGATTAATAGAGATAATAGCAAAAAGAAGAAATGAATTTTATGGTGTATATATTATCCCACTTACAGCTTAGTTTTAAAGATTTATATTTTCACAAAGGATCTTTGAAACAAGAACACTTACGAGGACTGGTATCTGGAGCAATGACAACAAGGCCATGTTCTGAGGCAGCCTGATGATAACCAGATTTTGATATAAAATTCTGTTCTGTGCAAGTTAAACCTGAAGATTAAAAATACTGTTATCTCATGCTATGTTATAAACAGTTTATAAGCTTTAATTTTTTTATACTACAGGAAAATAATCTCAATTGGTATTATCAAAAAACATTCTTTAGAAATAATTCTGAAGAAGACACTGGTTACTTTTCTCACAAAATTTGAAACAGTATTAATCTACCATATGTCTTAGGTTAAATGTTCCCATAGCTGTCCTTTGAAAGTCACTCACTAATGTTTAAATTCTAAAATCCTTAGGACTAGATGTGTTTGGGAATTCAGAACTTTTCAAGCTACAGAATAGCAATATGGAATGTAAAACAAATGTAACCACCACAGTGAGTTAAACTGAATATGCTAATTACACGTATTACTATTCTTGCATGAAAACATAAACATTCACAGTAAGTAAAATATACTATGGTCATATACAAATACCTTAATATTTTTATATATAAGTAGTTCAGAGCAACAGAATTCAGCCTAATCATCTTTGTATTCCTCAATGTACTAAGAAGAGAGTAATGGTCATCAAAAACTGTCATTAAATTGAGTTTTAGCTCCAATTTTTACAACTGTTTCTGACACTTTTCCTACCTCTAAGCTTTTTACTTATGTGATAGAAAAGATGACTTATTATAGGAATTTAATACTATAATGATATGAGAATAGCCCAGAATGAACTGGCAATAGATGCCTGAGATTAACAGTACCTAATCCAACAGCACTTTTCCACTGTCCAATAATAAATATCCTACTACACCTAATAATTAGTAATGTAAAAGCTCACTGACATGCATGATGCAACATAGAATTAACTACAGAACATTTTTATATTTTCTATTTATCCCCTAATGGCCAGCACAAAGACTTATGAAATGATTGTCCAATAAAGATTTGTTAAATTAATAAATAATTATAAGATATAGAGTTATTAAGTATCATTGGATAAAGTATTTATGGTTAAGTAAACCATTAGGAGATAAATACTTTCATTAGTCATGGCAAGAGAACAAGGTCCTTGTGTGTCTACCACGTTTCTTACAAGTGTATCTTATAGATACTAGAGCTATTATAATGGATAATAGCCCCAAATACTGGTAAAACATCAGCAATTTTGCTGATTTTAACATAAATGTGTTCAAAGGGGGCAGGGTAATAATGTAGAAAGCATGGGTTTTAGATTTCAAACAGGATCTGTTTCTAAATGTCACTCAGCCATTCACTAGCTAAACAAAATTAGGAAAGTAACTCAAATACTCTGAGCTTTCTTTCATTTGAAAAATGAGTATAGTATTGCCTGTTTCCACCTTATAGGGTGGCTGTGAGAATTAAATGTGGTAACATGTAAAGAGTCTTGAATTGTGTCTGAGACACAGTGTACAGTATATTACACTTGGGAAATGTAAATCTGTTTAGAGACGAGAGAAAAATTTGTTTTTTTCTAGTTAGAACACAAATTCCTTGATTAAGGTATTAGAGAGTAAATTGTAGACTGATAGAAATGAAGATAATTCTACTAGCAGGATTACTCTCAAGAATATGGGCATGGTTACTACTTAATATCTACTGATAAACTACACACTTACTTTATATCAAGAGCTGTCTTTTTTTGTAACAATTTATTGAGGTATAATACAGGTGCCACACAGTTCACCCATTTAAAGTGCATAGCTCAATGATTGTTAGTATAATTATAATTATGCAACCATCACCACTATCTAATTTTAGGACATTTTCATCACCCCCAGAGGAAATCCCATACTCACTAGCAATCACTCTCCATTTTCTCCTAACTCCCTCCTCTTAGCCACAGGCAACCACCAGTCTACTTTCTGTCTTTATGGATTTGCCTATTATGGGCATTGCATAAAAATGGAATTTACGAGTTTTTGTGAATAGCTTTTTTCACTTAGCATATAATTCTCAAGGTTCATCTATACTGTATGTAGCATTTATGAAGACTTCATTACTTTTTGTTGTTGAAAAATATTCCATTATATGGCTATACCACTTTTTATTTATCATTTCATCAACTGATGAACCTCTGGTCTCTTTCTATTTTTTTTTTTGTTATTATGAATAATGTATAATACAATATATGAACATTTGTGTGCAAGTTTTTGTGTAAACATGCTTTCAATTCTCTTGGCTATATATAATAGCTAATGAAGGGTTGTTCTGATTATCACCGTGACTTGGAAAAGGTACAAACCACTGCATTCAGACAATCTTTTAAAATTTCTGTTTGAACATTTTGAGTTCAGCTAATTTATTAATTTTAGAAATACAACTATTGATAAAATCTTTCTTCACTGTTTTCCTTCAACTTACTGGGAAGTAAACCTCTAAAATTCTTTTCTCATTATTTCAAGTGTACTAGTCAATCTTACCCTTTTTTCAGAAAATCAAGCTTTAATTTCCAAGGTCTGTATGTTCTTCAGCATCTCACTAAGGAAACATCCTGCCATATGATGTAAGTAAATAAACATTGTATTTTTTAATATATTTATAAAGCTCAATAATATGTCTTGCTAGATTTAAATTCTGGTTAGGAATTTAGGGTCTTATTATTATATTACCTATTACACAACACCCAGGTACTTCTGGTCTGGCTACTACTCTTTTAACCAAGAGATAGGACTTTATTAGTTCTCACCAGAAACAAAAAAGAAAAAGCACAGGAGAGAAAAGACTAAATACAGATCTTGACCATAAGTCAGAAGATTTTTTCACTCTATTATGTGATCTTGAGTAATATACAATTTCTCAGGGCCTATAAAATAGTTTACATGATTTCTGAGATCATCTTTAGCTACACAATACTATGTTTCTAAAAATAATTAAATGTTTAACTTTTGTTATTGCTGCTTTGGGCAATACCAAATGCTCTTCTAGCAAAATTGGTTTGCTTTTTTCAATCACAGAAATGCGCTGAGTTAAAATCAGACAGGCACTTAATTTTTACCTTATAAAATGAAATATCTATTCTCATTTTTAAAGAATGGTATTTAGGACTTATCCCTGAGGAAACATACGAGGTTGGACAATTTCGCAAACTCGTCCTAGAAAAAGTGCTACATACCTCATTGCTGAGTTATCATTATGGTCAACTCTGAAGTACTCCCCTTGGGAAGCTATGCACCAACACCAGCACCTGGCCCACCCATCAAAGCAATTTTGGAACTATTTTTCTGGATTGGCCATCAGAGCTGTCATCGTACCCCAAATCTGACAAGTTCGCAAACTTGCCACCGTGCGCTTACCTTGGCAGCAGGTGACCATAGTAATATTCAGCAATGAGGTATGTAGCACTTTTTCTAGGAAGAGCCCATGAAATTAATTGTCCGACCTCGTACATAAGGGAGGATTTATTGAATCAAGTTATATGAAGTAATTTTAAGGAAACAAAGGTAGCACTCTATGACATAATCTGGTTTCTATGAGTCTCTCCTTGTTATGTGTGCTTCCAAAGATGAAGTTCCTAAATCTTATGAAAGAAAGCACAGAGGTCAAAACCACTGGTGGCAAAATCCTACTCTTTCACAATCTATTCTACGGTCTTTAATATTCACCATTGATTAGGACTTTTCAGCTTGTTACCAGAGAAGATCTATGGAGTCCAATTAAAATATTAGACAATACTATAAGAAGTTACTTGTCTGTAGTTTCAAATTACTGTATCACTGTTGTCTTGGTTTTACCTAATATTGTTCTATTAATATTTGAGTGGTAAAACTCTTCTACAAGCAATTCCTGGGTAGGTACAAAGTAGGCAGATAACTTTTCTAAGTTTTTGCCTTTGATTCCAGAAATTTATATTTGCTGCTATATTACTAGGTCTAATTGAAAAAGAAGTGAAATAAACGTCACTCAGTAGGTCTAAAATTCTTCTTAGGATAAAGTAAGAGTAGACTCCTAAAGTATTTTATAAATGGCTCAGAAAGCACACCAGAAAGTCTAGATAAAGGAGTAAGGTAAGACAGTTTAAAAAAAAAAAAAAGAAACTGCTTTATAAATCTCAAATGCATTAACACTTACCAGACAGCCAATATAGTGCAGGGCATTTTCCAGCTTCTGCCTTTGGTGGTAAGTAGATAGCAAATTTCATTTTGCAGTTCAGTTCAACACTATAATTTTAATAGTCCCAACAACAATAAAAATCAATACTCCTCATTAGGCAAGATGAAACATAATGATTTAATGTCCAAAACAAGTGATTACACAAACATTTAAGGAATACACCTTAGACCTTAAAGAAATAATGGGGCCAACTCAGCATAGTGATCATTAACTAACCTGAGTGTATGCTATACACAAAACAGTCACCTTGGGCAGAATACATTAAAAGAATAAATGTAATATCCTCAATGTAGCACAGATACTATTTTTTTAAAATTTTCTGTTTCTTAAAAAATGTATGAAATTTTATAAAAAATGAATTCTGAAGATCTTAAATTACATACTTGTTCATGGTCACTGAAATGTACCACTACATCCTTAATTTGCTCTTTATCACTATTATTTTATTAAAATCACTAATATCATGGCTAGATAATTTTGATAAAAACACAGTTACTTTTCCATGTAAAAAGTAGTAATTCATGCAATAATGGTCTTTCATGGGCTTATTTAAAGAATCAAATAGATGGAAGCAGATTAAGAGATACCCAAAATTATTTCTACTTAGTAGTTACCTGTCATGTTCAAAAACTTTCTGCAATCCCCCAAAGCACTTGTTGCTGGAAATCTGTTTCAATCCCATTCTTTTCCTATTAGTGAAGATTAATCTCATTAATTTCTAGAGAATCTATTCCTAAAAAGTTTGAAACAAAAATGTTTTCAGATAAACTTTTTTTACTTACAATGTTTCTTCATATGCTAATTTTCTCTGATAAATTATATTAAGAAACTTTCATACACACATTTTCACTTGTTACTTTAAAAAACTTTAGTATTTTGGTATGTCATTACCAATTTATTAAGTTGTGTGTGTTTGTGTGATGTGCACGCACACGTTGTGTGTGTTAGACTGCCCCAAATCTTTTTAGAAAAATGCTGTATATCAATAAGTTATTGATTACATTAGTTTAGAAGATTAAAAATTGTTAATAGTTTACCTGTTAACTATAACAAAGGAGTCAAGGAATTAGTATGACTGATTATGGTTGATTCTAAAATGAGAGGAAAATGATGTAACAATAACGATTTTGATAACAATAATAGATAACATTTATTGAACACTTACAATGTTACAGGCACTTTTCATATTTTAAAACAGATAGAATTATTCATCCTATGAGAGTTTTTCTGAGAAAGTGAAGTGCAACTGTTAGATCAACATTTTTCCTTTTAAAACAAACCATCAAGTAAAACATAAAACTGTTGTTAGTGAATTAAAAGTGCAGTTTGTCATCAAGAAATTTTAAAGTTTGATTCTTTTTCTCTCCAACAATCTTTTAAATTTTCATTAATAATTTAAAACTTAAATGTTAAAACACCATGCATTATAAATTTTTAATGATAAATAAGAAAAAAATTGGAAAACCATTTTTATCATAAATGCCTATTGAGCAAAGATGAACCAGACTGATTCTGGTTTGTATTTCTCAAAGGATTCCCTTCTTCTCCTTATTGTAAATCAGTAAGCTATACATACTAAATAAAAAATTCCCAGATACCAAGAATAGATATTATCACTCTGGTGGTCCTCAGTAAAATGTTCTACTGTATACTGATCAGATGCAGTGCTAGAGTTACTCCTCAAAGATATGTAACAATAATCTTAAAAAGGTAATTTTGGAAATGTCTTTACAAAATTCTAAATAAGATTAGGTTGAATCCTACTGTTAAGTAATCTCATCAATAAATACAAATGCATAGCTTTTCATTGGAAAGCTGGGATTTGAACCAGAGAGTCTGATGTCAGAGTCCCTACTCTTTGCTGCTCTATATGATCTCTGCCTCTCTAGAGGGTCTTTAAAAAAATTTTTTTTAATTAGCTTTATTGAGGTATAATTGACATATAAAATTGTAAGATATTTAAACTGTATATCTTGGTGATGTGATATATGTACATATTATGAAAGGATTCCCACCATCAAGTATCCACCACCTCATGTTACCTTCTTTTTCATGAGAACATTTATAGAGGGTCTTTTAAATATTCTCTTTTTAAAAAGAGACTCTAAGACTGGCTAACTTTATAGGATTCACATACTACAATTACACATAGAAATCACTGTTCACAAGTTTATGCTTTTAATCTATAAAAGATAAATTCTTAAACAACAAACTACTCACTAGGTGTTATTAATTATTGAATATTAACTTCAGCTATTCTTGTTCATGATCCTATATTAAATAATGAACTAACAGATAGATGTATAATTTAAACCTATATACCTATGAGACCAAGGAATAAAATTTATTTGCTTATTATTCTACAAGGAAATCCTATTTTCTTAAATTTAGCAGGGATTATGTCTGCTCTCCCAAAACATGGTACACTGAGCCTGTATTTAGTATATAAAAGGTACCTAATAATTATTTGTTGAATTAATGAATACTTAATCTTTTAACTTCTTACTACTAAACTTCTTACTATTAATGATGTGAAACTTCTGAAAATTACTTTGTCCTTTATCTCTATTGTTCTATACTTCTGTTATTCACCTATTTTAATAAACTATAACTAGTATATTTCCTCTGCTTTTGAATATTACTTTATTAAAATTCAAAATCAAATACTTCCCATTTGGTGAGAGAAAACAGTTAACATAAAGCAGGATATGTAGCATAGAAAATTGACACCTTCTCCAGGGTGTGGCTTGAAGTGCTTCACTGATAACAAAGTAAATGTATCCAGTGCCTAAGGCTGGAGAAAGGCAAGAACCAGTTTCATCCAGCTAGGCTGATCACTAAGACTCAGACCTGACCTTTAACTAATTATAATGTTATTATAATCCATTTGCATTGAATTTGCTACAAAAGGACCTTACTAAACCCTGTCTCCAGGAGGTATAAACACCCTGGGTCAGGGCTTCCTCAATGCAATTGGTTTGCCTGTACTTCTCAAGTGTGTACTTTGGTGTAAAGTAAGTTCCTATGCTTTGCTGCATCTGTTTCACTTCTGAATTCTTTCTTGTTCAGAGACAAGGACGCTGTCACTGTTGCTCTGGGCTGAGTCCTCTCTTGGACATCCTTGTTGAGACTCTGGCGACAATACTGTTTTTTTAAATTAGTAGAATGAATTAAAAAAAATAAAATAAAAGCTTTTGAAGTTTTTTTCATAACCGCTCATTTTAGAAACTACCTTCAATTATAAAGCAAGAAAAATGTTAGGCTGATTAAGAAATATAAGCTAGATATGAGATTCTATGATTTATAATATGACGCATCACATGATTTATATTTTTCATTAAAAATTTTATGGGGAGCTCTTGAACCATTTTCCTGCTTGAGCCCACTCCTACCTCTTTGGAGAGCACTTTCCCTTTTAATAAACTATCTCCTTGTTTCACCTTATTTTCCTATTAATAAACTGTTTCTTGGTTTCACCTCTGCCAAAAAAAATTTTTTTTATGGGTAAATAATGCATTTCAAACCAAGTTATTAGATTTTTCATTCGATTTCAAAGTAACACAGAAAAAATAAAACTTAAATTTATGTGTCCAATTAATTCCTATTTGCACCAAAGGGTGGATGATCCTGAGGAAAAAAAAAAAAAAAGACAATGTGGTTTATAGATGGGACATACTTTTCACAACAAAAATTACAGAGGCTGCATATTCTCTTCAGAGACATCTTCTACCCTGGATTTGGAAGCATGAAAAAATACAGCTGATGTATCAGCACCAATACTTCATCTTGGTCCTTAATCTAATTACTTTATAATATCCATTTTGGAGTATGTCATCAAGATGGCAGCATGAGGAGAGTCTTGAAACTTCTCCTGGAAATTATAACAGATTGAACAACTATAATTTAACAAAGGAATCCCTAAGCAATACATAACCTCAGCTGAGAGACCCACATATCACAAGGAAAAATCTAAAGGTGGGAAACAAGAGGGTGAGCTGGGGAGGAGGAAAGGGATAAGTGTGGGGGAGACAGGGCTGAGGGATGCCGTGGGGACCTGAAAGAGAGAGAAAGAGTGAGATGAGGGCCAAGAAAAGTAGGCCCGAAGTACAGCAAGATCCTGGGAGAGAGAAGGACTGAGATGACAGTGGGTGTAAAATGCAGGCTGGAATTCAAGGGTGGTCATGGGAGAAAGAAAGACTGGGATGTCGCAGGCACAAAGGGCCCAGAATCCAGTGTAATCCTGGGAGAGAAAAGGGCAGGCACAAAACACAGGCCAGTGTTCAGCGCAGTGCTGGGGAAAAGATGGGACACAACAGGCAGAAACTTGGGCCTGGAACGCAGTGCGGTGCCAGGAGAGAAAAGAACTAAGACAGTGGCAGGGGTGCCTTCTCTGGTACATTGTTGACTGAGGGATCAGCTAATAATAGAGCGGAAACCAGCACACAGGACAGAGATCTGAGGGCATACAGAAGGCATAAGTCGGCACTGCCCTCACTGCCAGGCAGAAAACAAAGACACGTAGTGTGGCCACCTCACCTCACCCTCCTAGCCCTTGCCTTCCACACCTCTGCCCAGTGCTTACAGAAAAGGAGCTGTAGGGGCTAGTCAGTAGGGGACTGAAGATCACTACTATCCAGAGCCAAAAACAAACCTGCGCCTGACCCAACAAACACTGCCCATATCCTTCCCAGGTAAAATTGGCAGGGGAGTCCAGGAAGGCTGAGACATAGGTGCTGCACCTTCTTTCTTGCTGCAGGGCCAGAACTGGGGTTTCAGAGGCACAGAGCCCCATCCCCACAATATCCTCCCATGGGAGTGGTGTACTGAGACCAAGGCAATTTGATCAAAGAGAAGCCAACCTCCCATAAACTTCCATGGTGAGACCAAAAGACCAAGAGAAAATAAACCACTGCAGCCCAAGAGAGAAAATAAAAAGCTCCAGTGACACCTACTGGAAAGCAAAAGAAAAACCTCTTCTTTTGTCCAGGAAAAGAAAAACACTAACGGCTATGATTATCCAAGGGAAAAATCTGCTCAGAAAGAAAATGAAAACTCTCCAAAAAAGTAACTTTAAGACATGGAAATCTGATTTAAACGACAGAGAATTAAGGTTGCAGTTCTGAAAAAACTCAACAAGATGGCAAGAAAAATCAGATAGGCAGTTTAATGAACTAAAAAAAAAGTCAGTAAACAAAAGAAGTATTTTAACAAAGAGATTGAAATTTTAAAAAAGAACCAAATAGAAATTTTGGATATAAAGAACTCAATAAAAGAGATAAAGAACGAAATAGCTAGCTTAGGAAATAGAGCTGACCATATAGCGCAGTGGTTTTCAACCTTACTAATGCCGCAACCCTTTAATACAGTTCCTCATGTTGTGGTGACCCCCATAAAATTATTTTTGTTGCTACTCCATAACTGTAATTTTGCTACTTTTATGAATCGTAATGTAAATATCTGCTACGTGTTTTCCGATGGTCTTAGGCGACCCCTGTGAAAGGGTCATTCGACCCCAAAGGGGTCGCGACCCACAGGTTGAGAACTGCTGATATAGAGGAAAGAATGTGATTCTGAAGATAGAAATATGGATAGATGGAAGAAGAGATTAAGAGTTAAAAGAAATAAAAGAACACTATAGAAATTATCTAATTCCATCAGAAAAAATAACGTAAGAATAATGGGTTTATCAGAAAAAGAAGAGAGCAAGAATGGCACAGAGAATCTATTCAAACACAGTCTATGAGAATTTCCCAAACCTAGGGAAAAACTGGATTCTCGAATCCAAGAAGCAAAGAGAAAACCTAACTACATAAACCCGAGCAGATCTTCTCCAAGGCACATTGTATTAAAGCTATCAAAGATCAACGAAAAAGAAAGGATTCTAAAGACAGCAAGAGAAAAGGAAAGACAGTGACCTATAAAAGAAAGTCCATTAGATTATCATCAGACTTCCCAACAAAAACCCTACAAGCCAGGAGGGAGTGTAATCAAACATTCAAACTACTGAAAGAGATAAATTACCAGCCAAGAATAATGTGTTCAATAAAGTTATTCTTTAGATATAAAGGAAGAATAAGGACCTTTCCAAATATACAAAAACTGAAAGAATTCTCAAGCACAACACCTATCTTATAGGAAATACTGAAGGAGGCTATTTGACCTGGAACAAAATGTCAAAATAAATAGGAATAATTTGTGACATAAAAAGGGAGGAAGTAAAGGTCTGAATTTCCAAAGCAACATGACAATAAGAAGCATGTTTAAGAAAAAAAACTACTATTTACATGAAAATTTATTTTACATAAACTTAATGGTAACAAATTTTTAAAAAATCCCAAACTAAGACATATAACATAAAAAAGAGGAACCAAAAAAAAAAAAAACCCCATAGAATACCACTAAACTAAAATAACAGACAGAAATAAAAAAGTAAAGAAACAAAGGAGACACTGAGCTACAAAAAACAAAAAACAAAAAACAAAATGGCTATAGGATATCCATATACAATCATCCCCCTAAATGTAAATGAACTAAACTCACCAATAAAAAGACTCCAAGTAGTTGACTGGATCAAAAAACAAAACCCAATCATATGTTGCCTCTAAGAGATATACTTCAGCTATAAGGACAAATATAGACTCAAAATGAAAAGGTGGAAAACAATACTCAAAGCAAATGGCATCCACTGAAAAGCCATACTTATATCTGACAAAACAGACTTCAGGATAGGAGAAGGTAGTAAGAGACAAAGGTAAACATTTCATAAGGATAAAGGAAACAACAAAACAAGAAGACATGACAGGAAGCACCAAATTTTACAAAACAACTACTAACAGAACTAAAGGGAGAAAACAATTATAATAGAGGACCTAAATACCATATTGACTATTATGGACAGATCATTCATACAGAAAATTACTAAGTAAATATCAGCTTTAATGCTACATGACAGTAAATGGACATAACTGACATTTACAGGACACTTCATCCTATGACACAACACTATATATTCTCTTCTACTACATATGGCACATTCTCAAGGATAAACTTTATGCTGGGAGACAAAACTAGCCTTAGCAAATTTAAGAAGACTGAAATTATACCAAGTGTATTCTCTGACTACAAAGCTTTGAAATTGGAGATCAACACCAAAAAGAAAGCAGAAAAAACAAACAAACAAACATAATGGAGATTAAACAACATGTTATTAAAATATGACTGGGTCAAAGAAGAAATAAAAGATCAAAAATATATAGAAACAAATGAGAATGAAAATACATCTTATCAAAATTATCGAGATTCAATGAAAGCAGTAATAAGAGGGAAATTTGTATCATTACAGGCCAATCTCAAGAAATAAACAAACAAAAAATCCCAAATAAACAACCTAATATAATATCTTAAAGAACTAGGGGGAAAAAAGAACAAATAAAACCCAAAGTCAGAAGAAGAGAGGAAATAATAAAAATTAGAGAACTAAATGAAAGAAAGAACAAAAAAACAATAGAAAAAATTAATACAACAAAGAGCTGGTTCATTAAAAAAAAATTAATAAACTTGACAAACCCCTGGCTAGGCTAAGGATAAAGAGAAAATACACAAATAACCAAAACAAGAAACAAAAGAGGGAAAGTTACAACGGATACCACAGAAGTACAAAGGATCATATGAGAACTATGAAGGCCTAGATGCTACCAAATCCAATAATCTAGAAGAAATGGACAAGTTTCTACAAGCATAGCCTAACTAGACTGAATCAAGAACTGAATAAGCTAAACAGACTGATCAAAAGTAAGCAAATCAAAATAATCATCCAAAACCTCCCCAATTGCAAGTCCTGAACCAGACGGCTTTACTAGCTAATTCTACCATTCAGACAAGATTTAATATCTGTACTCCTCAAACTCTTCCAAAAAATTGAAGAGGTAATACTTCCCAACTCATTTTATAAGGCTAACATTATTACCCTCATACTAAACCCTGGTAAAAACAACACAAAAATAGAACTACAGACCAGTATCTCTGATGAATACAGATGCAAAAATCCTAAACAAAATACTAGCAAACAGAACACAACAGTGCATTAAAAAAGATTACACATGATGATCAAGTGGGAGTCATTTCAGGGCACAAAGATGGTTCAACATATGTAAATCGATCAATGTGATACACCACATAAAATAAAAGATAAAAACCATATGATTATATCAATTGATGCAGAAAAAGCATCTGACAAGATACAACATACATTTATGATAAAAACACTTAATAAAACGGGTATAGAAGTAGTCAACATAATAAAGGCCATATATAACAAACCCTCAGCTAATATCATATTGGTAAAAAACTGAAACCTTTTCTTCTGAAATCAGAAACAAGACAGGGATGCCCCCTGTCACCACTGTTACTCAACATAGTACTAGAAGTTCTAGTGAGAGCAATCAGTCAAGAGAAAAAAATAAATGGCATCCGAATTGGAAATGAAGAAGTTAAATTGTCACTTTTTACAAAAGGTATGTTTTGTATATAGAAAATCCTAAAGACTCCATTAAAAAACTATTAGAAACAATAAACTAATTAGTAAAGTTGCAGGATACAAAGTCAATCCACAAAAATCCACTGCATTTCTATATACTAACAAAACTTCAGAAAAAGAAATTTAAAAAATGCCTTTTGCAATTACAACAAAAAGCATAAAATATCTAGGAATACACTTAACAAAGGATGTGAGGGACTTAAACACTGAAAATTGTAGGACATTATTAAAAGAAATTGAAGAGGACACAAAAAAATTGAAAAGATACTCTGTGTTCATGGATTGGAAGAATCAACATAGTTAAAATGGATGCATTACCCAAACCAATGTACAGATTTAATGCAATTCCTATCGCAATCAGACAGACATTCTTTCAAGAAATAGATAAAATAAAGTTATCAGATTCATGTGGAATCACAAAAGTCCTAAATTCTACAAAAAATGAAGCAATCCTACAAAAAATGAAGAAGGCTGGAGATATCACACTCCCCAAATTCAATTTATGGTACAAAGAGACAATAATCAAACAGCATGGTATTGGCAGAAAAACAGACACACAGACCACTGAAACAGAACTGAAAACCCAGAAATAAGCCCACATATACAAAGTACAATTTAAAAATTATTGTAACGATGAATGCTGCTGCCAAGTGCCATCCAACGAAAAGGCAGGGATCTTTGATGCATGTGGTACATCAAACCTTAGTAACCATGTGTGATACGTTTCAACTTGTTTGGTACAGTCAGCTGTGAGCTACAGGTGAGAGAAGGTATGTTGTAAAGTGTACTGCAAATCATGGATCGTGAACAATGCATTAATATAAATTTCTGTCAAATAAAAACATTATGGTGTGTCCTCATCAACCTTATTCACTGGATCTGGCACCGTGCAACTTCTGGCTCTTCCCCCTAGTCAAAAATGACTATAAAAGGTAATCATTTTGAATCAGTTCAGGACATGGAGGCAGACAAATAAGACAAAAACAAGTATTTAGAGGCTGTGGAGAACAAGGAACCCTCATACACTGCTGGTAGGAATGTAAATTGGTACAGCAACTATGGAAAACAGTGTGGACGTTCCTCAAAAAATTAGAAATAGAGTTACCGTATGACCCAGCAATTGCTTTTCTGGGTATCTACCCCAAAGCTCTGAAAATGTTTTCCTGCAAATCTATCTATCTATCTATATATATATATCTATGTATATCTATATATATATCCATATCTATATCTATATCTATATATCTATATATGTATTATATATGTATCTATCTATCCTGATGTTCATTGCAGCATTGCTCATGGTGACCAACACATGAAAATAACAAAAGTGTCCTTCGATAGATGATTAGATAAAGAAGATGGAGTACATATACACAATGGAATACTACTCAGCCATAAGAAAAGATGAAATACTGCCTTTGTGACAACATGGATGGATCCTGAGATCATCATGTTAACTGAAATAAGTCAGACAGAAAAAATCAAGAACCATATGACTTCACTCATGTGGGATATAAAACTGAAGGAAACAAAGGAACAAGACAAAACAAAAAACTCATTGACAAAGACAATAGTTTAGTGGTTTCTGGAGAGTAAGGAACAAGGTGGGTGGCAGAGGAGGGAGGTGGGTCAAATATTTGGTGATGGAAGGAGAACTGACTCCAGGTGGTAAGCACACAATGCAACACATAGATGATGTATTATAAAAGTGTACATCTGAAACCTGTATCATTTTACTAACCAATGTCACCCTAATAAATTTAATTAAAAATTATTTTGACACAATGCCTGGTGTTTAGGTGAAAACTTCACTAGAATAAGAAACTTTGGAGAAATTATTTATTTTATATCTAAAATACACACACATGGACACATATGTGCACGTACACACACACACAAACCAGGGAGCCCAAAATACATATACATATTTTAAGAGATGTTATTTATGTATTACTTTTTTAATTTAATTACTGTAGCAATATGTAGTATGACATTGCTCAAAAGAGCAATCAAATGAATGATAGTGCCACCATGCGACATGCAGGACAAAGAAAATGGAGGAAGCATGGTTGTCATTCTAGGCACACAAGACCATTTGCCAGCACAACGGATAGGACAAAGAGATGTGGCTGTGTTTCCCCCATGTTCTCTTGACGTAACATTCCTTGACTTCTACCTATGAGGGAACTTAAAGGATGTGGTGTACCACAGAACACCAGCTACACCAGCAGCACTTCAGGAAGAAACTGAAGGCATGCACAGGGATATAAGCCGACAGTTTGCTTAACACTGCTCAAGCAGTAGTTCACCACAATCCTAAGTATCTGGACACTGATGATAACCACTTTGAGCACCTCTTGTAATTGTAGAAGTAAAGTGTGACTTGTTATTTACCTTTTGTTATTGGTATATATTATTACAATTTGAATACTTTTTTCCTTTTGTAAAATGTGTATGTATTTTTTGGTACCTTCTGAATGTGTATGTGTGTGTGTGTGTGTATACACACACATATATATTAATATACACATAGATATTATATAATATGTCCAGAAAGTATCCAGCCATGTAATATGAAAAATAGAGGTGTTTATGCTTCATTTTTTTCTGGACAGCCCAATATATAAAATTAGTTTTAAAATATTATTTGGAAGTATGAGATGTAGTCAACTCCTGAGAGTGAAGAAAATGGGAGTGGGGACTAGAAAAGCAGAGAAAGATAAAAAGCCTAGATGTGAAGGAAAATGGAGGGAAGAGATAGAACTTAAGGACTACTAGGCTGACTGGCTACAAAAGATGAACTTGTGAGAAACTGATTGGGCTTAAGAATGATGCACAAGTGACTGACACAAACAAATAAAACGTAAGTAAAAACTTACATTGTACATAGTGTCATCTGTCTTACAGATGTTTCATTTAAGTTTTAGAATAGATTTTTTGGGAGAAAAGGAGTGATAAAGTAAGGCAAAATAACAAAATCCAAAACAACCCCTTTCCCCCAAAATATTTCAAAACAAAAACAAAAAACAATTTCACAGTGCTGGTGGGAATGACACAATTTTCCTAGACAAAGTCAATGAAATATACATCACTATTCTTCAGAGAAGAAAGGTTCTCTTAGTGCATTGTACATGCCAAGCCACCAGGTAAAAACTAGAGGAAGTGGTCTTTTATTTACAATGCATGCATTCCCCTAAAGGGCCAAACAAGCAAATCTTACTTTTCTTCCCTTACATTCACCTCCAGAAATCTGTGTTCTTTATATTTTTAGCCATTCTTTCCTTCTTTTCATGAGTTTCAAGTTTTCTATGTATCTCTACCTATGTTTTCACTCCTGTTCTCTCACACTCCTTGACCTTTGATCTGTTTTTTTAATTTTTCAGTGAGTCCCACTCCACTGGCTCTTAACAATCTACAAAGGTCTCTTCAACATCAACAGATTATGGCACTGCTGACCATTTCTTTGTTCAAATCCTCTCCTCAGTGAAAACTCAGGGTCTGGGTTTTTTCTCTTTCACTCTCTTTCTCCTCCGATGGCCTTTTCCTTTTCTCTTCACACATATTTCTTCCCCAATTCCCATCCCCTAAGTTTCAACTACACTTTCTGGATGGAAGAATCTATCTAAATCCCCATCTCTAGATCCAATTGTTCTCAAGCATTAGTGCCAGAATTTAAATTTCTTGCTGGACCTTTCTACTAAGATATGCCATTGGCTAGTAAAATTCAATACATCTAAAATTAAGTTTCTATCTTCCACCTTTAAACCATTTTTTTCTTTCCTTTTGTTTGCCTCTCTTTTTATCCAAGCCTGTCTTGCCCAATCTATGTTTACTGTGTCTTCAAGTTACCCTCTCTTTGAAATCCCACTGTCACCACCCTAATTATACACAAGAAATGAAAATTCAGCCTATTTTGTTTCCTTCATTGTATGTCCTACTAAAATCAACACTTTGGAAGCCTGGGGCTTTAACCCATTTAACTTATTGCTCAGTGGATATAAATCACATCATCATGCCAAACATGGCTGACATAAAATTGTAAGTCATTTTAATTTATTTCTAAAAATTGTGATAAAAAACACAACATAAAATTTACTGTGTTAATCATTTTTAACTGTGTAGTTCAGTAGTATTAAGTATACCCCGTCAATTTAAAAAACATAGTTAGCTTGTCTACATTAACTACTAGAGGAGAAATGCTTGACCCCGTCCATATACTTATATAATTACTTCATATTTTAACTGTGTACTAAGCACAGTCTCTTTTTCATCATAAAAATTCACTTAGCTTGCCCATATATGAAGTTTTAATTTACCATGGGGAAGAAATATTGCATCTATGAACTCCAATCACCTTAACTTGGCTCTCAAAATTGTCTTTAATAGTCCCACACTACTTTTCTGGTCTCATCTTCTATTATCTTATTTTGTCAAACATATTTATGTATAATTCTAGTATATCTTGGATGTCTCTACTGGGTGGCTTTACTCAGTGCCATGGTATAATTGTTTTAGAGCAGGTTCTTGAGCCAGCCTCTCCAGGTTCAAATTCTGGCTTCACCACATACTACAAATGACTTTTGCCAGGCTATGTAATCTTGCTTGTATGCTTCCATCCATTTCATAGGCTTGTTCCCAGGACTAAATGAGTTATTTACATACTATTTAGAACACTACTGGTTATGATAGGAACAAAATGTTAACTATCATCATTCCCACATCTTTGAATTACCTCCTTCAAAGCTTGCTCAAATGACATGTCCCTGATGATGTAATCAGAAAGAACCCCAAGACCCTACAGAACTCTGACAAGAGCATTTACAGCAAGAACAGACTTACAGAGCTTGAATGTGCGTCAGGAGATGACAGTCCCTCAGGTGAACAGTCAGTGAGTGGTCGCCCTGGAGCGGACACAGCTCACGGTGGCCAGGAAGTCCCTGTCAACGGAACCAGGAGCACGTGAGGTTAATTACTAACGCTTTGTGGCTTGTTTCCTCAATAAACTGGGTATATATTTACTTCACGGGCTAGTGGGTCTGGTGTAAGGGCAGGAAGTCTATAAAATGCGAAAGAAAAAATCTATGCAAACGTAGCAGGCACTAGATAAACGGGCAGCTTCCCCTCGGGATGAGGCACCCCCGAGCGCCCCGGGTTACGTATTTCTGGAAGCTCAGTGAAGAAAAAGGAATTTGGAACGAGGCGCTGAACCTCTGGACGAGGTCCTCGCCCCAGCTACGGCTCCAGGGAGTGCTAGGCCCGGGGCCACAGTCTCCACGTTCCTGCCTGCGGGACTCGCCGCCGGCCTCAGCGACCGCCCCGACCAGGCTCCGCCGTGTCGCCGGTGCGTCCCGAGACCCAGAGGGACCGAGGACACCAGCGCCTCTGCGCACACCTAATCTTACCTGGAGCGCGGCGGTGGAGGAGAGACAAGAAGCAGTGGAAATTGAAAGGTGGAGCCTCAACATGGCCGCTGGTGCCACGGCCTTGGCCCCGCCCCTTCTGAACCCGCCCTCCCTCGGCCCCCCCGCCCCCCCCCCCCCCCCCCCCCCCCCCCCCCCCGCTCCCCACTTTCCTGTCCTAGCTCCTGAGGCCTTTATAGTCCCGACAGTTCACCCACACTGTCCCCGCCCCCTCTATATATTCGCACTCCTCCGTAGCCCCGAGTAGGAGGCTCCTACTCATGCTGCAGGATTGTTTCCGTTCGCCGAAGATCCTTCAGCCTAGCCAGGACGTAATTTCAAGTCCTTTCCCTACCGCTTTGTTTGTAGTACACCAACTTGGTAGCTGGAGTTAAACTAGGGCCGTTTTTAAATCTCCAGAGAAATGGGAGCCCCACCAATGTCCTCTATTCTCCCTTCTCTCAGTAAAAGTTGAATTGAGTAAGAGTTGCTAGTTGATGACTTACAAATCTTCCCTTGACTTTTTGCTTGATTTAACCAAACTGATTGTGAGTGTACTCTGCCTGTTGAGAAAATTAATCTGATTCCAATGAAAGCTTTAAAAAGTTTTTGTTTTGTTTCGTTTTTTTGTTTTTTTTTTTTTCCATCAACAGCTGGACTGGCACATTGTAATGATATCATCTGAAAGGCAGGGTTAGTTTTATGGTGGCGCAACCTGTACAGCAGAACAGGGTCCCTAGCTCTGAATTAAACTGGTTGAATTCTCTGCTTGGGTTAATTCTTTCCTGTATCACAAGGTTAGTAATTTTTTAACAAGAGGCCTCATATTTTCATTTGCACTGGACCCTGCAAATTTTGTGACTGATTCTGTTGAAAGAACTGGTTGGTAAAATGACCTCAGTGGGACCTGATATTATAAATATGGATAATACACAGAATATTACCTGCCAGAATCAGTCCTATGCCCCAGGCCCATTGTCCATAATGAACTAACCCATCCACTGATACTGTATTTATCTAGTCGATGTAATGTTTGTATTCTGAGAAAGCATTGAAATGAAAAAATTTATTTTTTTACTTTACACTATTTTAAAATATAAATCACTGAACTTTTCTTCAAACGGAGTTTCACAACTAAAACTATCCAACTTTGCAAGTTGTTTAGAACTAAAAAAACTGTATTTTCCTTTTTATTAATAATTTTTTCAATTATACTTGACATAAATCTTATATTAGCTTTAGGTGTACAACATAGTAATTAGACATTTATATAAATTACAAAGTGATCACCCCAATGAGTCTAGTACCATACATAGTTATCACAGTATTATTGACTATGTTCTCTATATAACTCCTCATGATTATGTTTATAACTGGCATGTTATATATAACATCTCAATCCCTTCCCTTGTTTCCCCCATCACTCCAGCCTGCCCCTCCCATCTGACAACCCTGAAAATGTTCTCTATGTCTATGACTTTGTTTCTGTTTTATTTGTTCTTTTTTTTAGATTTCACATATAAGTGAAATCATATGGTAATTGTCTCTGACTTGTTTTCACTTAGCATAATACCATCTAGGTCCATCCATGTCACACATGGCAAGATTATATTCCTTTTCTATGGCTCACTAATAATTTATTGTATGAGGAGTTCCCTGATGGTGTAGCGGCTTAAGGCTTCGGCGTTGGCGCTGTCAGCGCTGCAGCCTGGGTTCGACTCCCAGCCAGGGAGCTGCCCACATACCAAACAGCAAAAAGAATAAAAAAATAAATAAATAAAATAATTTATTGTATATATGTACCTGTTATTCTTTTATCTGTTCGCCTATTGCTGGACATTTCAGTTACTTCTATATCTTGGCTATTGTAAATAATACTGCAATGAACAAAGGGGTGCATTTGTCATTTGAAGTTAGTATTTTGTGTTTCTTTGAATAAATACCTGGAAGTAGAATTGCTGGATCATATAGTAGTTCTATTTTTAATTTTTTTGAGGAACCTCCAAACTGTTTTCGATAGTGGCTGTACCAACATACATTCCCACCAACAGTGCATGAGAGTTCTCTTTTCTCCACATCTTCACTACTACTTGGTGTTTTTTTATTTATTGATGAAAGTCATTCTGACAGGTGTAAGGTGGTATCTCACTGTGGTTTTAATTTGCATTTCTCTGATGATTAGTGATGTTGAGCATCTTTTCATATGTCTATTGGCCATCTGTTTGTCTTCTTTGGAAAAATGTCTATTTAAGTCCTCTGCCCACTTTTTAATACAATTGTGTTTTGTTGTTTTAGTTTTTGTGTTTGTTTTGTTTTTTGGTATTAAGTTGTATAAGTTCCTTATTTATTTTAGATATTAACCCCTCTTGGGTGTATCATTGGCTAATATCTTCTTCCATTCAGTAGGTTGGATTTTTGTATTGTTAATGGTTTCTTTCACTGTGTAAAAACTCTTAAGTTTGATGTAGTCCCATTTGTTTATTTTTTCTTTTGTTTCCCTTGCTGGAGGAGATGTAGAAAAAAAATATTACTATGAATGATGTCAAAGAGTTTATTGCCTATGTTTTCTTCTAGGAGTTTTATGGTTTCAGGTCTTACACTTAAACCTTTAATTAATTTTGAGTTTATGGTGTAAGAAAGTGGACCAGTTTCAATTTTTTTTGTATATGTCTGTCCGGTTTTCCTAACACTATTTATTGAACAGACTCTTTATCCTATTGTATATTCTTGCCTTCTTTGTCATAATTGACCACATGGATGTGTGCTTATTTCTGCATTCTTTATTCTGTTCTGTTGATCTTCATGTTTGCTTTTATGCCAACACCATGCTGTTTTGATGACCATAGACTTATAATATAGTTTGATATCCACATGATACCTCCAACTTTATTCTTTCTTAAGATTTTTTTGGCTCTTTGGGTTTTTCGTGGTTCCTTTTAAATTTTAGAATTTTTTGTATTGTTCTGTGAAAAATGCCATTGGTATTTTGATAGGGATTACATTGAGTTTGTACATCATTTTGGGTGGCATGGCTATTTTAACATTCTACCTATCCATGGTTCAGTATATGCATTCATTTATTTGTATCTCCTTCCATTTATTTCTTCAATGTCTTTTAGTTTTCCAAGAACAGGTCTTTTACCTCCTCGGTTAAATTTATTCCTAGGTATTTTATTATTTTTTTGATATAATGTACATGGTATTATTTTTAACTTCTCTTTCTGGTATTTCCTTCTTGGTGTATACAAATGCAACCAATTTCTGAGTATTAATTTTGTGTCCTGCTACTTTTTTGAATTCATTTATCAAAAAGTGATAGGAAATATTTAATGAAAGTTAAAGGATGTTTATTTAATAAATTGATTTCTGCAGGGAGCAGACAAGCCTAAGAACTATAAATATGAACCATTTTATGAAAGTGTTCTTGTGTTAATATAGTATGATAATAACTAGAACTAAAATGATAAAATTTATTTTATTCCAAATAATTATAATAGATCAGTAAATTTGTTTTTTCTTTAAAATATTATGTATACAGAAGCAAAGTAAGTTGAAATCAGAAATAAGGTTGACATTTCTAGTAATGAAACTAGTAATAAAAAATGGATGAATATTAACTACTTGGAACTATTAACCTAAAGAAATAATCCAAAAACTGTAAATATATTCCTGAGAAGATTTAAGGGTTCTCAGTTTGAACTAAAATAACTAGGATGTAATCTTGGGAGGCAATAAAGAAATGCAGAAAAAAATCAACTCTACTTAAGGCCTGTGGGCAACTAGATGACTTTAAGGGAGCCTAGAAATGTACCACGCATAAAAAATAATGTAATCTATTGACTATTAGCACTGTGTTACTTGAGAAGTGTTCTTATGGCTTTTTCCATAGACTTGATTGTGGTTTTTCATCCTAGGCACTATTGATATTTAGGGCCAGATAATTCTATGATATTGGCAGCTATCCTGTGCATTCTAGGATGCTTAGCAGCATTCCTGCCTTCTACTCAATACCAATCTCTGCCTTCCCACAGCCTAAGCTGTGACATCCCCAAAGTCTCTAAATATTGCCAAATTTCCAGTGTGTGTGTGTGTGGGGGGGTTTGCCTCTATTTGAGAACTACTGGCTTAGATATACATTTTTCAAACTTCCTTTATTCTGATTCTGTTCTCATCTAGTGTCACTTCTGAAGAGAATGGCCTCTATTGTTATTTAATAAATCAGAACTTTGGTTAATAATGTATTGGCCTCTGGAGAATATAATTGGGGTGATTCATTTTTAAAGAAACTGGTTACCTCTGAATGTGCTCTTCATCTTACAAAATTGAACTTTCGAATATGTACCCTTGAGGACCAGATTTTGGACCATGAGGCATTATCCCAGTACTGCAGATTTGTAGCCCTGTTACACTATCACACACTGACTTTGTTATCTTGGTTCTAAGAGTACAGTAGAATGAATATAGACAAACCTTAGCAAAGATTGTCTACGTCTCACACTCATATTTACAAATTATAGATTTCACAGATTCATTTCCATTTTGTTTCTTAATACTGTTTGTTAACTTCCTTAAATTCTAAGGCTGTATTTCCTTTCCATCATGCATTCATATTATCTGTTTCAAAAAAATCAAGAGTGATAGATGGCCAACAGTTAGTTACATGTATGAGGTGTGATAAAAAATATGGTGAATGTTTAAATTTTTAAAAAATGTATTAAGTAAAAGATACATTGCCATTAATGCCCCTCAAAATATTTCCCCTTGCTTTGAACACACTTAGCCCATTATTCTTGTCACTTTCTGAAGAAGTTCCAGAAGTCCTCTTTCATGAGTATCTTTAGTTGTGCTGTCATGGCTCCCTCCATGTCCTGAATAGATTCAAAACATTTACCTTTTATGGTCATTTTCACTTGGAGGAAGAGCCAGAAGTCTTATGGTGCCAGATCCAATGAATAGGTGGATAAGAACGCATTTTTATTTGACAGAAATTTGTTAATGCATTGTTCATGATACATGGTTTACAGCACACTTCAAAACACACCTCTCAACTGTAATTCACAACCAACTGACTGCACTGAACAAGTTGAAACTTTTCACACAGTTACTAAGGTTCAACATGCCACTTCCTGTATTGAAGATCCCTGTCTTTTCTATTGGTTGGCATTCGACAGCAACATTCACTGTCACTGTATTTTTTTCTCACACCTTGTAAAGGTGCTCAATATCACTAATTATCATGGAAATGAAAATCAAAAGCAAAATAAGCAATCACAACACACTTGTTAGAATGGCAATTATGAAAAAGACAAAAAATAAGAAGTGTTGGCACACATATGAAGAAAAGGAAACTGACATCCACTATTGGTGGGAATGTAAATTGGTGCAGCCACTAGGGGAAACCATATGGCAGTTCTTCAAAATATTAAAAATTAAACTATCTCATAAACCAATAATTCCACTTGTAGATATTTATGTGAAGTAAACAAAAACACTAACTCAAAAAGATATTTGCACTTCCAATGTTTATTGCAGCATTATTTAGAAAAGCCAAGATATGGAAACAATCTAAATGTCCATCTGTGGGTGATTGGATTAAAAAACGTGATATGTATGTGTGTGTGTGTGTGTGTGTGCGTGTGTGTGTGTGTATCAGCTATAAAAAAGAAGAAAATCTTACAATTTATAACAATATTGGTGAAACTAGAGGGTATTATGCTAAGTAAAATAAATTAGAGAAAGATAGAGAAATACCATGTAATCTCATTTATATGTGAATCTAAAAAAAAGAAAATCCTGAGCTCATAGATACAGAGAACAGATTCATGGTCGACAGAATTGGAGGTGTGTGTGTGTGTGTGTGTGTGTGTGTGTGTGTGTGTTGAGGGGAGCCATTGTGGAAGGTGAGAGGATTGGCAAAATGGGTGAAGGTGATCAAATGGTACAAATTTCCAGATATAATGTTACAGAGTGAAATGCTCAGCTTCTCTGACTCCATTTCATACAAGTTTGATTTGTTCCCATGGTCTTCAGGTTAATAACTTCTTGCATGTGGTCATGCTAATCATTAGAAGAATTCTGCTTGCAACTTAAGTTATACAAAAACAGCCCTTTACCAGAAGGTGTTTTCTCTTCAGAAGATGAGGAAGTATGTACAAAAATAATGATTGTTTATCAAAGATTTTCAGGAACCTTGTAATGGAACTCACATCAACTCATCAACAGACTAAGAATAAAGAACTTTCAAATCTTCCTCAGACCCCTGCTGGCACCCAGATGTCTGTGGTCATCTTATCACCTCTTGCCCCTCCCATTTTCCCTTCTGTAGACATAAAAGAAGCCTGAACTCTGTACTTTCTCGAGATGGATTTGAGGCACCACTAGATCTCCCATCATCTTGGTTGGTGCCTTCTGGATCAATAAACACTTTCTTATTCCAAATCCTGAAATTTTAAGTTTTGGCCTTTCAAAATGTCAAGTATATGGACTTTGGTCAAGGAACAATAGCATAAATATGTCCTGGGAGGTGGTTCTAGAATGTAAGGTAGGAAGATCCTGACTTCACCTTCTACCTCAGACATACCAAATCTATAGCTAAATATAGAAAAATTTCCTCTGAAAAATACCTGAAAACTTGCTGAACAACTCCTTCACATTAGGAAATGAAGTATATGGAATCAGGTAAGAGAAGCTGAGACATAATTTTGACATAAATTTCAACTGGTTCAGTGACCCATAATAGGGAGGGAACTCAAAACCCAGAGCTGCTTGCTGAGGAGCAAAGGGTTGGTACCTTACCTCAAGCACCCCAACTTTTAAGTCCTGCACCTGAGAAACCAAAAACATCTGGCTTTGAAAACCAATAGGGCTCATGTCCACAGAACCCACAGGGTTATAGGAAAGGAGAAAGAAGGCTTCTAAAAAGCTTGTGCTCAGTCTCACTTGCCTAGGCCTCACTGCGGAAGCTGCTGTTTAAGAAGTGCTCAAACTTTATGTGAAAGATAGTTTTACTAATCTTAAAGCATCAGCTGGAGGGACATGGGCCTGTTGGGATATTCTTCAGGGACAGAACTGATGGGTATTTTTTTCACACTGTACCTGTACTTTACTAAAGCTGGAGGGAAACTTTTTTTGCCTTTCGATTCCACGCCTGCCCCCCGACCCCCACCAGCGGGTGCTATCTTCACACTTTCTGCCATACTCCACAGTGCCAGTATCTCTAAGAGGAGAGATCTTACATAGTTTGATCCCCTGCATCTTTTATCTGCTGCTCTGATTTTTGTGGCTGCAGCCCATGGGACTCACCTTGAATTCCTGGCTCTGGAAGCCAGAGCACCAGACTACAGCCTGGAGGGCACTGAACAGACAACAGACTGAAACATACTTTGAGTCTTTCTGAGAAAGAGCCCTCTTTGCTAGGCTAGGAGCTTAGGCCTAAGGGGAAAGCTACATATCTATTTTCATCTCTTTCTAAAGATCTCAGCATCCCCTAATTAACATCCCCTTCACTTTGCCTGTCTTTTACTGATTTCATAACTTTATAAAGTAAAAACTTCATATTTCCACTTTCAGAATTTAAATTAGATTTATCTAAATTTTTAATAAATTTTAATTATATCATTATACTTAATATTGATTATATTAGTAGAAAAAGATATTTTAAAATAGAACAGAAAATATAGAATTGTGCAAAAAGAAAATTAAATCACCAATAATTCTATTATTTGAGACATTTATTTAATTTAATTTCTCTGTTCATTTAAGTTTTTTTTAAATGAAGAATTAATTTTATTTTTTATTGTTAGACTTACTGGGGTGACATTGGTTAGCATTACATAGGCTCCAGGTGTACAATTCTATAGTGCTTCATCTATGTCTTGCATTATATGTTCATCACCCAATGTGAATTCTCATTCCATCAACATATATCTGGCTCCCCCTCCCTCCTCTTCCACCCGCTTCCTCTTCTCTTATCCCCTACCATCTTACCCCCAGGTAACCACTAAGCTATTGACTGTATACATGAGTTTTTTGTTTGTTTGTTTGTTTGTTTGTTTGCTGCTTTCAGTTTTATATTCCACATATGAGTGAAGTCATACGGTTCTTGATTTCTTTGTCTGGCTTATTTTGCTTAACATGATGATCCCAAGGTCCATCCATTTTGTCGCACATGGTAGTATTTTATCCTTCCTTATAGCTGAGTAGTATTCCATTGTGTATATGTACCACAGCTTCTTTATCCAGTCATCTATTAAAGGGCACTTCAGTTGTTTCCGTGTCTTGACCACCATGAACAGTGCTGCAATGAATATTGCGATACATGTCTTTGCAGACTAAGGTTTTCAAATTTTGGGGGTAGATACCTGAAGAGGGATTGCTGGGTCATATCGTAACTCCATTATCAATTTTCTGAGGAACCTCTACAGTATCTTCCACAGTGGTTGTACCAACTGGCATCTCTACCAGCAGTGTGCAAAATTCCTTTTTCTCCACAGCCTCTTCAGCACTTGTTATTCCTTGTCTTGTTGATAACAGCCTTTCTAACAGGTGTGGGGTGGTTTCTCATTGTGGTTTTCATTTGCACTTTTCCCTGATAACAAATGAGGTTGAGCATTTTTTCATATGTCTGCTGGTCATTTGCACATCTTCATGGGAGAAGTGTCTGTTGAAGTCTTCTGCCCACTTTTTTATTAGATTGTTTGTTTTTTTTTTTGTTGTTGTTGAGTCATACTAGTTTTTTTATATATTATAGATATTAGACCCTTATGAGATGCGTTGTTTGCAAATATTTTCTCCCATTTAGTTGGCTGTCTCTTTGATTTGTTGACGTTTTCTTTTGCTGTGCAGAAGCTTTTTACTTTGATATAATGCCATTCATTTATTTTTGCTTTTACTTTCCTTGCCTTTGAGATCAGGTTCATGAAGTCCTCCTTGAGCCCTAGGTCTATAAGTTTAGTATAAATGTTTTCTTCTATACAGCTTATTGTTTTGGGTCTTATGTGGAAGCCTTAAATCCATTTTGAATTAATTTTAGTATATGGTGACCGTTCATAGCTCAGATTCATTCTTTTGCATGTGTTTTTACAGTTTTTCCAGCACCATTTACTGAATAGGCTGTCTTTTCCCCACTGCATATTTTTAGCTCCTTTATCAAAAATTATTTGTGAATTTATTTCTGGGTTTTCAATTCTGTTCCTTTGGTCTGTGTGTCTGTTTTTCTGCCAATCCCAAGCTGTTTTGATTATTGATTCTTTGTAGCATAAATTGAAATTGGAAAGCATGGTGTCACCAGCCTTTTTTTATGTAGTATTGCTTTGGCAATTCAAGGTGTTTTGTGTATCCATACAAATCTGATATTTTTTTTATCTACTTCATGAAAGTATGTTTGTGGGATTTTGATGGGAATTGCATTGAATCTGTAAATTCCTTTGGGTAACATGGCCATTTTAACAATGTTTTAAGTCTTCCTATTCATGAACATGAAATATCTTTTTATTTCTTTGTGTCCTCTCCAATTTCTTGCAAAAGTGTCTTATAGTTTTTTGTGTATAAGTCTATCATGTTGTTTGGTAAGTTTATTTCTAATATTTTATTCTTTTTGTTGCGATCATAAAAGGTATCGACTCTCTCATTTCTTTTTCTGAAGATTTGTTATTTGTATATAGAAATGCTTTTGATTTTTGTACATTGATTTTGTATCTTGCAAATTTATTGTATTTATTGAAATTTATTGTTTCTAATAGTTTCCTGGTGGAGTCTTTCGAATTTTCTATATAAAGGATCATGTCATTTGCAAATAGTGACAGTTTGACTTCTCTCCCAGTTTGGATACCTTTTAGTTTTTTCTCTTGCCTGTTTGCTTTGGCTAGAACTTCCAATACTATATTGAATAGCAGTGGTGATGGGGACATCTCTGTCTTATTCCTGATTTTAGGGGAATGGGCTTCAGCTTTTCCCCATTCACTTGGATATTAGTTGAGGGTTTGTCATATATGGCCTTTATTATGTTGAGATACTTTCCATCTATACCCATTTTATTCAATGTTTTGATCATAAATGGATGTTGTATTTTGTCAAATGCTTTTACTGTATCAATTGACATGATCATATGGTTTTTATCTTTTATTTTGTTTATGTGATGTATCACATTGATTGATTTTTTGTATGCTGAACCATCCTTGTCCTCCTGAGATGAATCCCACTTGGTCGTGGTGCATAATCTTTTTGATGCATTGTTGTATTCTATTTGCTAATATTTTGTTTAGGATTTTTGCATCTGTGTTCATCAGAGATATTGGTCTACAGTTTTTTTTTTGTTTTTTGTGTTGTCTTTACCAGACTTTGATATTAGAATTATGTTGGCCTCACAGAATGAGTTAGGAAATATTGCCTGATATTCAAATTTTTGGAAAAGTCTGAGGATGATAGGTGTTAATTCTTTGAATGCTTGGTAAAATTCATTGATAAGACCATTTGGTCTGGGGCTTTTGCCTTTGGGGAGGTTTTGGATAATTATTTCAATTTCTTTACTATTGATTTCTCTATTTAGATTATCCAGTTCTTCTTGATTCAGTCTAAGTAGATGATATGTTTCTAGGAACTTGTCCATTTCTTCTAGGTTGTTAAATCTAGTGTCATAAAGCCCTTCATAATAATTTCTTATAATCTTTTGTATTTTTGTGATAACAATGGTGATTTCTCCCCTTTTATTTTTAATTTTGGATATTTGTGTCTTTTCCTTTTGTCCTTTGGTTGGTTTAGCCAGGGATTTGTCAATCTTGTTGATTGTTTTAAAGAACCAGCTCTTTGTTGCAGAATTTTTTTAAAATTATCTTTCTATTCTTGATATCGTTTAGCTCTGCTCTGATTTTTATTATTTCTTTCCTTCTGCTGACTTTGGGTTTTTTCTGTTCTTCTTTTTCTAGATCTTTGAGATGGGATATTAGGATGGTGACTTATGGGGTGTTATTTTTTTGTTACTTAAGCCTGTAATGATATAAATTTCCCTCTTATTACTGTGTCCCAATAATTTTGACATATTGTATTTTCATTGTCATTATTTTTACATATTTTAATCTATTCTTTTATTTGTTTTTTGATCCAGTCATTATTTAGTAGGATGTTGTTTAATCTCCATGTATATTTGATTTTCTCTGCTTTCTTTTTGCAGTTGACCTCCAACTTCAGAGCTTTGTTGTCTGAGAATACACTTGGTATAATTTCAATCTTCTTATATTTGCTGAGGCTAGTTTATTGAGTCCCAGCATATGATCTATCTTTGAGAATGTTCCACGTGCACTAGAACAGAAGGTATAGTCTTTTTTTTTGCCCAATGAAGTGTCCAATAAATGTCAATTATGTCCAAGTGCTGTAATGTGTCATTTAAAGCTGATATTTTCTTATCTTCCATTTGGATGATTTGTCCATTGCTGCTAAGGGGGTGTTTAGGTCTCCTACAATGATTGTGTTTTTGTTAGTTTCTCCTTTCAGATCTGTTACTAGTTGCTTTGTATATTTTGATGCTTTCTGATTGATGACACATATATTAATTAGTGTCAACTCTTCTTGTTGTTGCGTTCTTCCTTTTATCACTATGAAATGTCCATCATTGTCTCGTTACCTTTTTTATCTTGAAGTCTGTTTCATCAGATATCATATGGCAACTCCTGCTTTTCTCTGGACACCATTTGCTGGGAGTATTGTTTTCCATCCTTCCACTCTGTATGTGTGTGTTTGTCCTTATGGCTGAGGTGTGTCTCTTGGTGACAGCATATGGATAGATTTTGTTTTTTAACGCACTCTGCTATTTTGTGTCTTTTTATTGGTGAGTTCAGTCCATTAACATTTAAAGTGATGATTGATATATGAGGATTTCCTATGGCCATTGTTTCTTTTTTATTTTTTAAATTCTTTTTTGTTGTCCCAACTTTATTCCATTTATGGTGATATTTTGTTTTAGGTCAAAGAGCCTCCTTCAGTATTTCTTGAAATGCCAGACTCATGCTGGAGAATTCCCTCAGCTTCTGTGTGTCTGAGAAGGTCATTTATTCCTCCTTCATATCTGAAGGCTAATTTTGCTGGATAATTTATTCTTGGCTGGAAGTTTATCTCTTTTAATATTTTGAGTATTTGATTCCACTTCTTCCTGGCTTGTGAAGTTCCTACTTGGAAGTCTAATGATAGCCTGATGGATTTTCCTTTAAAGGTTATAGTTCCCTGCCCCCCAACCCCCACCGGTTGCCTTGAGAATTGTCTCTTTGTCTTTGTTTTTGACATCTTCAGGATAATGTGTCTTGGAGAAGATCTGCTAGGGTTTAGGTAGCTAGGGGACCTATTTTCTTCTTGAATTTGGAGTTCCAAATTTTCCATAGGTTTGGAAAGTTCTTGTGTACTATTTATTTGAGTATTCTCTCTGTAGATTTTTTCTTTCCTCCCTTCCACACCTAGTATTCTAATATTGTTTTTTCTAATGGAGTCAGTTCTTGCAGAGTTTGTTCAATCTTTTTGACTCTGTAGTTTCTATCTTCTTCTTTCTGAGTTGTTTTCATGTTCTGATCTTCAGTATCATTAATTCCTTCCTCCATCTCTTTGGCCCTAGGGCAGTTTCCTAGGGCAGTTATTGCTCACTTCTTTTATTGTATTATTTATCTCTTGAATTTCTATATCATTCTTTCTTATAATTTGAATGTCTTTGTTAAAATGTTCCTTTTGTTCATGAATTTCTTTTCTGAGATCATTCCTCTCAGCTATGGTATTCTGCCAATATGTTTTACTTTCTCTGAGAGCCTTTAGAACTGCAAACTTGTATTTTATGTAACTTAGTTTATAAATTTCTAGATCTTTAAGATCCTTTCTGGAGAGTTTTCATCTTTCTGAGTGGCTTTGAATCCTAAGGTACTCACATTGTTTGTTGTGTTTTTTTTCTTCAGCATGGGGGTTCTACCTCTGACAGTACCAAGACAATCTCTTTCTCCTCCCAATTCATATTTTTTGTGGTGTCTTGTTGTAGAGACACACTAGGGGCACAAATTTTGGGAAAGAAAGGAGGTGTTTAAACCACATCTCTGGTCTCCACCAATGTTTGGGGTTGAGGCAGTCCAATGTCACTCCACCTCCTGCAGTTTGTTGGGGAAGCATGGGGAAAAAGGGGGAGGTCTTTGGGATGCAAGCTGAGGCCGCTTATGCTGCTCTATGAGAGTGCCACAAGCTCAGACATTTTCCCTTCTCCTGAGGCTGCATTTTATCCAGGACCTTGTTTCAGTGATTAGTTTCCATCACAACTGCTCCTGGCAGTGTTTTCAAGTGCAGAGAGCTGCAGCTGGGGTCCTGTTCCTGCCTAGGGAAGTTTAGATGCCTTGCTCAACTTCTGTGCCATCCAGGGCATGGCTCCCAGACTATGTCTCTTACACACTGTCCCCACGGTCTGACAGGGTTCCTGCCACTTTTGCCTTACTCTTGTTGCTCCTTGGCCTCCCACTTCCCCTGGTTCCTTCTTAATTCCTTCAGTTAGCTGCAGTTGGGTTGGGTCACATCAGTCTCTGCTCTTTTCCTTCTCTCCCACTTATCCCCTTACCTCTATCCTTCAGGTGTTATCTTGCGATGCGTAGATTTCTCAGCTGTCAATGTGCCAGTGTTAGATCCTAAGAGAGGTTTTAGGGATCTCCTCTCTGGTTGCCATCTTACTGAGCCTTATCATTTAAGGTTTGAAAGGACTTAAATGTAAACTTTTTTGTGCCTGACAATTATTTTTGGAAGCAGCAGTGAAATCTTTTTCACAATTGAACATGATTATTTTGATTTTTAATTTCCTTTTTGGTGTAATAAATTTTGATACTTTATGCTTTGCAAAATCGTAATCTCTCTTGTCCAGTTTTTATATTTTTGTAGCATGTAAGAATAAAATACTCTCCACACTTGCAGTTGTACACCTTTCCTCTTATTAATATTGAGTGTTTGTTTTCTTTATCTTTTTTGCTTGATTCTTTTATTCAGAGGTGATTCTTTTTAGTTGGTTTTTGAAGAAAAATTATCAGATCATATATGAATTTTTAAAGTGTTAATTTAAGATATAGTTCTATAAGAGGAATCAGTGGATCACCTGTTTCAAACATTTTTACTGCTTTTGAAACATACTGCCATATTGCTTTCTAGTAAGTTTGTAAGACTCATGTGCAGTGTTTGCTTGCTTTATTTCCCCATTTCACAAACTGGCTCATAATTGTCTATTATACCTCAATAAAGTTGGACAAAAATAATAATAAATAAAAAATAAACTAGGGTTATATGTATTGTCCTAAAACTACTCTATCTTTTACTTTTAACAACTGTATGGTGTTTCATTCTGTCACTACCATATTTTATTTAACCAGTGCTTCATTAAGGTTATCAATACTGCATAAAAATTACTCCAAAACTTAGTCATGTGAAATTGTATTCTGTTGTGCTCAAGTGGGTTAGAAATTCCAACGGAGCATAGTGGGAATGACTTGTTTCTGATATGTGCTATCTGAAGCCTCAGTTGGGGAGACCCAGCATCTGTGTGACTCAAAAATTGGGGAATAGAATCATTGGGTAGGCATTTTCTCTCACATATCTGCTGGTTGGTGTTGGCCCCTGACCAGAGCACTTACCTCTCTCCATGTGGTTCTTCATATTAGGGCAGCTTGAGGATAGTCAGACTTTTTAAATAGTGGCTGAGAGTCCTAAAGGTAAATATCTCGATAAAACCAGGCAGAAACTGCATACCATTTTCTGTCTAGCCTTAGAAGTTTCACTGCCATTTCATTTTATTGATCATAATGGTCACAAGGCCACCTAGATTTCAGGAGAAGGGACAGAGACCTTGTCTTTTGATGGGAAACATATCAAAGAATTTATGAACATGTTTTCAAACCATCACACCTATTATGAACATTTAAACCATTTATGGTTTTATTCATTACAACAACAAAGCAATGAACATATGCATACAAACAATACATCTATGTATTCTGAAGGGTATATTTTTCATAAATAGAATCACTATTCCACAGGTTATGCACATTTGGAATTTTGATAAATACAGCTATTATCCCTCTTTTGCCAAATTTGTGCACCCTCCAGCATATTAAAGAAACTATTTCTTTACCCCCTTTCTAACACAAACCTGTATTTGAACATGTTTTTAAGATAATAATATTTTTTACCAAGAAATTTTTAATGGATTAATAGTTTTCCATCTAATATATTTTACCACTCTTGTGTTTTTAGATGTTTAGATCATTTCTAATTTTTTATGATTATAAACAATTTGATGTATATCTTTGTAAGCAAACTTTTCCCCACTTTATTAATTACTTCCTAAGGACACAGTTCTAGAAGTAAAATTGTTAAGTCAAAATTTATTCTCCTTTTTAACCCTCTTGATACATATTGACAAAATGAAAGTTAGAACACTTATGCCATTTTACATCCCCATCAACATGTTCTGTGCTTTTCATTGAGCAAAGTTCTTTACCCATGGGACACTTGGCATTTGTAATGTATAACCTCAAGCACATTTCACTATACATTCTCAATGTGAACTCAGAAAACAAATCGAATAAATCACTAGTTAAAATTCTCTAGTTATAAGATGTCTTGATAGCTGTGTCCCCAACTTGTCCCCATAGCATTTACAGAACAATGCTTTGGCATTATTTTCTGGTAAAGATTGCTGAAACAAAAACATGTAACATTTTAAGTAGCTCTATATAAGATTTATAAAGCAACTCAATGCCATCTTACAGTCTCCTATAAGTATTTATGTTAGCACTAAGGGTCCAGATAAAAGTTTTTCTCAATGAACTAGTATACATTTTGTCCATCAGTTACAGCTAGAATTCATACATATATATATATATATTTTCTTTATATATATATAAAATGTATTGTACTTCCTCCTTGGTCCTAGTTTTTAGGATGCTCAGAACTAAGTTTCACCTAATTACTATAGATTATTCACTTTAATAAAGATTTTTAAAATGTAAATTTTATTCTCTCCTCCTTTGTTTCTTATTGCTCTCTTTTGGGGAATGTTTGGATCTTATTATACTTAGTCTACCTTCAATAATTTTTAGAAAATGGAAGAGTTCAAATTATAAATTATTTGATAAAAATTATATTTTAATTAGTAATATAGATAATTTGGAAGTTGGGCTAAATATGTATTAGATTTTGTGTTTGACTTAGAAGCAGTTTAAAAATTA
The DNA here is from genome assembly GCA_004026885.1 of Lyroderma lyra. NCBI lineage: Eukaryota > Metazoa > Chordata > Mammalia > Chiroptera > Megadermatidae > Lyroderma > Lyroderma lyra. The sequence goes on along the minus strand of PVJL010007425.1, from coordinate 25,860 downwards.
GAGTGTAAGTTATTTTGTTATTTATCTCTCTGTGCCTAGCAAAGAAATCTAGAAATTTGGGAGTAATCAAAGTCTTTATTTTAGGTTTAATCTGATTTAGTTTCTATAAACTATATTAAATAAACATCTAATGAATTTTTTATAACATAGAACTAGCTATAGAGGAGTTTTACACATTTTAATATTTTACATTTCTAAAGATAATAGATCTAGTACCCCAAGGTTGACATCTTGAAATAATCTACATATCTGATTCTGTATTTTTGAAATAATTTTTGTGTTTGGAATCTTGTATTTCTATTATTGTGTGCTAGCTTGAAAGTGTTACACCAGAGACTTACCAAGTTACCCAATATTATGGGAACATAGTATCCACATGTTACAGTTACATGTATACTTATTTTTCTACTGAGTTAGTTCTATGTACCTTCCACAATATTTTATGAACCATATAAAATCAATTCTGACTTTAGATAATTAAACAGTAATTTTCTCCTCAAAAATGCTTTTTCAAGAGATGAGGCAATGACGGGTTGCCTCTTTGATAAGGATGAATTTTGTCCAAGATGGTGGAGTAGATTAATGCTGTGCTTGCCTCCTCTTGTGACCACATTAAAATTACAACTAAATTATAAAACAATCAACAAGGAAGACTATCTTAAATCTAGCTAAATAGAAGTCCTATAACTAGAGATATAAAGAAAAGCCACAGTGAGACTGACAGGGGAAATAGAGATGTGAAACAGACTGGCCCCACACCTGTAATTGGTGACTGAGATTTGGGAGGGATATTTCAGGTGTGGAGGTCCCTCAGAACAGCAAGGGCCCCCAGCCCCAGAAGAGGAGCCCCCACAACATCTGGCTGTGAAAAACAGTGGAGATTACAACAGTCCAGGTGAAACAGAAGACTGCAAGAAACCCTGACATCCTCCTAAAGGGCCCCAACACAAACTCACTCACTCTCAGGCACTCGACTGGGACTCTGGCAGAAAGATGATGACTCAAGAAGAGTCAGAAACAAAAGGAGAGATTGAGTTGTATGATTTCAAGGTGACGACTGGAGGGAGAGTCAACTGCCATTTTCCCTATGTAGAATCCTTTTCCCCATGCAGCTGGCTGATGGGTGCTATCTTTCTGGATTGAACCCTCCCTCACATGGCCAATTCTGAATCTGAATTGGCATAAGACCCACTCACTCTACCCTGGTGACTCCCTGAAACCCCACCCCACACAATTCACGCCACACCAGGGGCACTTTCTCAGTGACTAGCCAGCCCCACACATGCTGCTTTCTTTCTTGGATAATGCTTGGGATTCACAGGCCCCAGGCAGGCAGTGGCTGGCATCAACATGCTCTGAGACATTTGCTGAGTAGTTCTACACCAGTGGATCACAAACTTTTTTCACTTGTGTACACCTTTTAAACCCATTTCTATAAATAGCACCTTTTGTTTTTAAAAAAGCTGCTTTTATTTTTTATTTTTATTTATTGTTAGACTTATTGGGGTCACATTGGTTAGCAAGAATTACATAGGTTCCAGGTATACAATTCTACAGTGCATTGTCAGCTTGTTGTATAATACGTTCACCACCCAGCGTGAGTTCTCTTTCCATCACCATATATTTAGCTCCCCCTCCCTCCTCTACTAACCCCTCCCCCTTCTTCCATCCCCTCTTCATTTGCCCCCAAATAAACATTAAACTATTGGTTGTGTCCATGGGTTATTTGTTTGTTCATTTCTCTTTTTTTTGCTTTCAGTTTTATATTCTGCTTATGAGTGAAGTCATGCAGTTTTTTGTTTCTTCTGTCTGGCTTATTTCACTAAGCATGATGATCTCTAGGTCCATCCATTTTGTTGTAAATGGCAATATTTCATCTTTCCTTATAGCTGAGTAATATTCCATTGTGTATATGTACCACAGCTTCTTTATCCAGTCATCTGTCGCAGGGCACTTTGGTTGCTTCCATGTTTTGGCCACTGTGAACAGCACTGCAATGAATATTAGGGTACATAAGTCTTTGCAGACTAAAGTTTTCAAGGTTTTTGGGTATATCCCCAGGAGAGGGATTGCTGGGTCATATGGTAACTCTGTTCCCAATTTTCTGAGGAACTGCCATGGCATCTTCCGTAGTGGTTGTACCAGTTTGCATTCCCACCAGCAGTGTACCAGAGTTCCTTTTTCTCCACATCCTCTCCAGCACTTGTTATTCCTTGTCTTGTTGATAACAGCCATTCTAACAGGTGTGAGGTGGTATCTCATTGTGGTTTTGATTTGCATTTCCCTGATAGCTAATGAGGATGAACATTTTTTCATATGTCTGCTGGCCATTTGTATTTCTTTATGAGAGAAGTGTCTGTTTAGTTCCTCTGCCCGCTTTTTAATTGAGTCATTTGTTTTTTTGTTGTTAAGTCTTATTAGTTCTTTATATGTTTTAGATATTAGACCCTTATCAGATGTGTTGTTTGCAAATATTTTCTCCCATTCAGTTGGCTGTCTCTTTCCTTTGTTGTTGGTTTCTTTTGCTGTGCAGAAGCTTTTTAGATTGATATAGTCCCATTCATTTATTTTTGTTTTTACTTCCCTTGCCTGATGTGAGGTTCATGAAGTCTTCCTTGAGTCCTAGGTCTATAAGTTTAGTACCAATGTTTCCTTCTACACAGTTTATTGTTTTGGATCTTATATGAAGGTCTTTAAAAAGCTGTTTTTAAATACTGACACTTTTATTCAGTGCCTATCTTAGTGTAAAATAGTGCAAATGAGGTAATAAGTTAGGAAAGAAAAATTACTACACTGAAAGTAAAAACCACAGATTTAATTATTCATAACAGTTAAATATTATAATGATGATCAAGTATTTAACAAACTTTTATTATGAATAATAATATTTATTTGTATTTTCTGAAAAGTCTGTAATAATTGTTATGCAGATCCCTAGCCAATTAAAACACTGTTAGTGAGATCATTGAGCTTTGATTATAATCCACGTCAAGGTTTGGTGTTGTAACTGTTTCTGTTTGCAATCATTGATCCATAACTGGCATGCCTAAAGATCACTGACAATAATAACTAAAACTATGTTAAACATTAAATTAAAAAGCTACTTGAAAAGAATCACAATTTAAGACAATGCACTTACTTTTCCTCAGTCAATAACTAAACTCATCAGTCTGGCAATGGATGTATTTATGTTTGGGGAAGTTCTAGAAATGTTATAAATAGATTATTCTGAAACTGTATGTAACAATTTGTAGAAGAGTGGTTTGGGGACAGGGTTCATAGTAACACCCTCACCAATCATCATTCACTAATGTGATCTAATGTTGAAGTGTCTCTATTAATGGTGATTCAAACTTAACATTTATTGTTCCATAACTAACATGTTGCATTTTTTGGTGTACTTGTTTTTTTACCATTAGTGATTATATTTTGCATAACCCTGAATGGTCCAGCATGTACCCCTGCAGTTACATGTACCATTGCTTGGAATACTCTAGGCTCAGCACTGGCACCAAAAAAAAAAAAATCTACTATTTGAACACAGCTTGACCCAGTCTAGTGACTACCTGAGACCCAACCCCACATAACTCATGCACCACATGAGGCTCTATCAGCTTCTGAGACTTACAGGAGTTGGCAGGTGGTAGCAGGCCTCAGGGTGGCCTGGCCTTTTGCAGAGCCACACCATGCCCAGTAATGGTGGCAGCCATTCTAGGTTTATAGTGAAGCTTCTCCCATGCACCTCCACACCCAGCACAAGCAAGGACCAATTGTGGATCACTTTATAACCCCTAACAAGTAGTCCTCAAGCAGTAATAGGTGGTGGCTAACCTGCTGCACCAGAGACCCTCCCAAGAGTCCCCAAAACCAACATACCTGGAGGTTGGCTTTGGATCACAGCAGAGCACCACCAATTATCCTCACAGTGGTACAACCAAAAGGCAATCTCAAGAGGCATCAGAGCCCATCAGGGCAATTCTAGCTCTCTGGTGTAACCACACACACAGAACAACCTGTAAGCTGTGGATGTGGTCAAACTCCACAGCCAGTCCATCAGCCTGAGGGCCAGTCTCACCCACAGACATGCCAATAACAATCAAGCCTCAACTATAACAGGAGGACACACATAACTCACACAATAGACATTCCTAAACTATCAGGTGCAGATGACCAGAAATATTGCACCACTAGGACCCACAGAGCACCTCCTATTTAAGGCCACTGACCAAAATTTGGAGATACAGCAGATTGACCTAATACATAGAAACAAACACAAAGAGGCAGCCAAAATCAAGAGACAAAGAAATATGTCCCAAATGAAAGAAGAGGAGAAAACTCTAGGAAAGGAACTAAATGAAATGAAGGCTAGCATTCTGCCCGATACAGAATTCAAAACAATGATTATGAGAATGCTCAATGAACTAAGAATAGTAATAAATGCGCTCATGGAGATCTTTAATAAAGAGAAACTTAGGGGAAGAATTGATGAACTAAGGAAGAATTTCAACAAAGAGATAGTAAGCATTAAAAGAGAGAGAGAGAGAGAGAGAGAGAGAGAGAGAGAGAGAGAGAGAGAGAAACCATAAAATAGAACCAGTCAGAAATGAAGCCAACAATAAGTGAAATGAAACATGCACCAAAAGAAGCACCAGCAGACCAGATGAAGCAGAGGTTCAAACCAGCGATTTGGAGGACAAGGTAGCAGAAAACATCCAATTGGAATAGCAAAACGGAAAAAGAATTTTAGAAAATGAGGATAGTTTAAGAGACCACTTGGACAACATCAAGCATAACAACATTTATATCATAGAGAAAGCAAGGGATTGAGAATATATTTGAATAAATAATGAGTGAAAAAAAATTAACCCAGTAAAGGAAATGAACATCAAGGGTAAGGAACAGCAGAGAATCCCAAACAAGATGAACCCAAACAGGCCCACACCAAGACACACATTAAATGCCAAAGTTTAAGACAAAGAGAGTCCTAAAAGTAGCAAGAGAAAGGCAACTGGTTATTTACAAGGGAGCTCCTTTAAGAGATTGGCAGAAAATATTCAAAGTGATGGAAAGCAGGGACCTACAACCAAGCAAGGCTATCATTTAGAATTGTCAGAAAGAGAAAAAGCTTCCTAGACAAGAAAAAGCTAAAGGGGTTCATCACCACCAAATCAGTATTACATGAAATATTGAAGGGACTTCTTTAAGAAGAATAAGGATGGGGGAGAATATAAACAGAAATAATAAAATGGCATTAGCTATGTATCTGTCAATATTAAAATGTAAATGGATTAAATGCTCCAATCAAATGACATAGTGGAGCTGCATGGATAAGAAAACAAGACCCACACATATGCTATGTATAAGAAACCCACTTCAGATTGAAAGACACACATAAGCAAAAGGATGAAAAAAGATATTTTGTGCAAATGGGGGGGAAAAGCTGAGAAGCAATGCTTATAACAGACAAAATAGACTTTAAAACAAAGATTATAATAAGAGAAAAAGAAGAACATTACAAAATGAGAAAAGGATCAATTCAACAAGAGGATATAACTCTTGTAAACATTTATGCACCCAACATAGGAGCAGTGAATATATAAGCAAGTATTGACCAATGTAAGGGAAAGATTGACAGTAAAATATTCATAGTAGGAGACTTTAACACCTGACTGACATCAATGGACAGATTTTCCAGATGGAATATCAACACAGAAACAGTGACATTTAATGATACAGTAGAGTAGATAAATTTAATTGATATTTTTAGAGTACGCTGCCCCAAAGTAGCTGAATATACATTCTTTTCAAGTGCACATGAAACAGTTTCCAAGTAACCAGAGGTTAAGCTGCAAAACAAATCTTGATAATTTAAAGAAGATTGAAACCACATCAAACATCTTCTACAATAAAGGTATGAAATAGAAAACAAATTCTCTCTCTCTCTCTCTCTCTCTCTCTCTCATACACACACACACACACACACACACACACACACACACACAACCTCTGAAAAACACACAAACACATGGAGGCTCAATAACATGCTATTAAGGAAGGAATAAAAAATTATTCCTTGAGACAAATGAAAATGAAAATAAAATGACCCAAAATTTATGGGACAAAGTGAAAGCAGTTTAAAGACAGAAATTCATAGCAATATAGGCCTGCTTCAAGAAATAAGAAAAATCTCAAATAAACAGCTTAAACTTACACCTAAAGGAACTAGAGAAAGAACAGAAAACAAAGCTCAGAGTGAGTAGAAGAAAAGAAATAATAAACACCAGAGCAGAAATAAATGAAATAGAATCTAAATAAACAATACAAAAGATCAATAACATCAAAGCTGGTTATTTTAATAGATAAGCAAAACTGATCAGACTTTAACCCGTTTCCCACTTACCCTGAGAATACTCCCTGGAAGCATTTGCAGCTGCAGCATTTACCTCAAGATAACTCACAGATTACAGACCTAATCTTAGCTCCAAAGTTCCATGCTTTAAAATTTACCACATGAAAAAATATTATTCAATACTGATCATCACATACATTTCTGTTCCATTAGGATTAGAGACAAGTTCTGTTTAGGAGTAACTCCAAGAACAGTTTTTATATTTTATTTTCACATTGAAAACCAGTCAGATTTGCTTCAGCCTCAAAGAACATGTTTACGAGATCATACAATTAATTTCGTGAACTCATCCTCGAAAGAATGCTACATACCTTATTGCTGAATATCATGAGGGTCACCTTCGAAGTAGAAAAATCTACTTAGGAAGCTGCCAACATGTAGTCCACCCTTCAAAGCAATTTTGGAACTCTTTTTCTGGAATGGCCATCAGAGCTGTCATTGTCCCTGAAATCCAACAATTAGGTTTGAGAACTTGCCACTGTGCACTTACATTGGCAGCACTATACAAAAAACTCAGTAAGGTGTCAACATAAGCACACAATGCCAAGTCAGTGAACTTAATTGTCAGATTTCAGGGACAATGATGGCTCTGATGGCCATTCCAAGAAAAGAGTTCCAAAACTGCTTTAAAGGGTGGACTACATGCTGGCATCTGTGTATAGCTTCCCAAGGGGAGTACTTCGAAGGTGACCCTCATGATTCTCAGCAATAAGGTATGTAGCACTCTTTCGAGGATGAGTTCATGAAATTAATTGTATGACCTCATATGTAACATTAAATGAATGTGGTAACTAGCTGCGCTGTTTTTTTCTAAGTGGGAATTGGGTTAACCAGACTTATTAAGGAAAACAGAGTGAGGACCCAAATAAATAAAATTAGAAATGAACAAGGAAGAAGTGACAACTGACAACCCAGAATGTGAAAAGATTATAAGAAAATATTACAAACTATTATGTGCCACCAAATTGAACAATATGGAAGAAATAGATAAATGACTAAAAACAGACACTCTTTCAAGACTGAATACAGAAGAAACAGAAAATTTGAATCAACTGATTACCACTTATGCAATCAACTCAGTAATAAAAAGAAAACTCCCAACAAACAAAAGTCCTGGACCAAATGGCTTCACTGGTGAATTTTTACTAAACATTAAAAGAATTAACACCGATTCTTCTCAAATTACTTTAAAATATTTATGAGAAAGGAAAGCTTCCAAGCTCATTTTATGATGCCACTATTACCCTGATTTCAAAGATGTTAAAAAGAAAAAGCAAATTATAGGCTGATATTGCTGATGAACATAGATGAAAAAATCCTCACCAAAATTTTAGCAAACTGAATTTAGCAATAAATTAAAATAGATCATACACCATAATCAAGAGGGATTTCCTCCTGGAATGCAAAGTTGGTTCAATATCCACAAATCAATTAATGTGACATAAACAAAATGAAAGATAAAAATCATATAATCATATATATAGATGCAGAAAAAGCATTTGACAAAATACATCTACTTATAAGAAAAAGTCTCATTAAAATGGGAATAGAAGTAATGTACACAATATAATAAAGGCCATATATGACAAGCCCACAGCTAACATTATACTCATGGAGAAAAGCAAAAGTATTCTCCTTAAGATCAGGAATAAGACAAGGATGACCACTTTCACCAATTTTATTCAACATAGTATTGGAAATTCTAGTCACAGCAATCAAACCAGAAAAGGAAATCAAAGGCATCCAAATTGAAAAGGAAGAAATAAAATTATCATTGTTTTCAGATGACTATATAGAGAGAACCCTGAAGATAACACCAAAACACTATTAGAACTTATCAATGAATTCAGTAAAGTAGCAGGATACAAAATTAATATTCAGTCATCAGTTGTATTTTTACTCACCAATTATGAGCTGTCAGAAAGAGAAATTAAGGAAGCAATCTCACTTACAATTGCATCAAAAAAAGAAAAAATAGGAATACATTTAACTAAGGAGGTTAAAGACCCATATTTGGAAAAATTATAGGATAGTGAAGAAAGATATTGAAGATAAAAATAAATGGAAACATTAACCATGCTCATGGATGGAAAAAAATTAATATTGTTATAATGTTCCTGCTACTTAAACCAATCTACAGATTCAATGCAGTTCTTATCAAAATACCAAAGGCATTATTTACAGAACTAGAACAAAGAATCTTGAAATTTATGTGGAATCACAAAAAAACCCTAAATAACCACAGTAATCTTGAGAAAAAAACAAAACGGGAGATATCACACTATCTAATATCAAAAGATACTACAAGGCTATAATAATCAAAACAACATAATAGGCTTAAAAACACATACATAGATCAATGGAACATAATAGAGAAACCAGAAATAAACCTATGCTTATAATGTCATTCAAATTATGACAAAGGAGTCAAGACTATACAGTGGAGTAAAGACAATGTATTCAGTAAGTTAAGTTGGGAAAACTGGACAGACACATGCAAAATAATGAAACTAGACAACTTTCTTACACCATATAGAAGAATAAAGAAAAATGGATTAAAAGATTTAAATGTAAGATCTGAAATTATAAAACTCCTAGAAGAAAATCTAAGCAGTAAACTCTGTCATTGCCTTTTGCAATATTTTTTTTTTCTGATGTATCTCCTTGGGCAAGGGAAAGAAGGAAAAAATAAACAAATGAGACTACATCAAGTAAATTTTTTTGCACAGCACATGAAACCACCAATAAAACAAAACAAAACAAAATAAACAAGCAAATAAAAAACCAAAAGAGAACCTACTGAATGGAAGAAGGTATTCAACAATGATACATCTGATACAAATTAAAAAAAAACCAAAACAACAACTTATACAACTCAACACCAAAAATACAAACAATTACAAGTTGACAATGCACTGTGGAATTGTATGCTTGAAACCTATGTAAATCTTGCTAACAGATGTCACCCCAAAAAGTCTATCAATAAAAATGAATATAAAAAAAACCAAGCCAATTAAAAAATGGACAGAGGACTTAAATAGATATTTCTCCAAAGAGGTCATACACATGACCAATATACATATAAAAAGATGCTCAATGTCATTAATCATCAGAGAAATGCAAATAAAAACCACAAAGATATACCACCTCACACCTGTCAGAATGACATTCATCAATAAATCAATAAACAGGTATTGGTGTAGAAAAAGGAACCCTCATGCACTATTGATATGAATGCTAATTGGTTTAGCCATTATGGAAAATGGTTTGGAGTTTCCTCAAACAATTAAAAATAGAACTACCTTATGGCCCAACAATTAAACTTCTGGGTATTTATTTGAAGAATTCAAAACCCTAATTCAAAAAGATATATGCACCCCTATGTTCACTGCAGCATTATTTACAATAGCCAAAATATAGAAGCAACCCAAGTGCTGGCAATAAATGAACAGATGAAGAAGAGGTGGTACATGTATGCAATGGAATATTACCTGACCATAAACAAGAATGACATCTTATCACTTGTGACAACATGGACGGACATACAGGGTGTTATTCTCAGTAAAATAAGTCAGACAGAGAAAGAAAAATACCATATATTCTCACTTACCTGTAGAAGCTAAAGAACTACATAAATGAACGAACAAAACAGAAACGGACTCATAGATACAGAGAACATATTGATGGTTGCCAGAGAGGAGGGGGGTTGGGAAACTGGATGAAAAAAGGAAAGAAATTAAGAAATACAAGGGCTGACCAGAACGTATTCAGCCGTAAAATATGAAAAATAGAGACATTTATGGATGAATTTTTTCCTGACAATCCTCATATACATTCGTAGTTACAAAGTAGTCATGCAGATGAAAGTTTAACATAGAGAATATAGTCAATAATGCTGGAACAAGTATGACTAGTGAGTGCCACGTGGGTACTAGAATAATTGGAAGGATCACTGCATAAGTTATATAAATATTTAATTACTATGCTGTACACATGAAACTAATATAAACTAATATTGAAAGTCAACTGTAACTGAAAAATAAATATATAATTTAAAATGTGACATAAAATAAGTAATTTCTTCACACTGTATAAATATAAAACAAACATCACAAATAGGTGACAGCAATCTGAATTAAACTCAAAAGCCTAATGGTGAAATACCATGAAAGTAAAAAAAAAAAAGACATTGTCTGGTTCATGATAAGTAGTAAACAGTGTTTAATAAATAAATGCAGTGGTGAAATATCAATTAAATTATCATCTCCAACATCCTTACCATTTTTCTAATATTGAAATATTGAAAATGAAGTAGTTCTAAGACAGGTGCATTTGAATGCTGGGAGCTAAAATTTTTGACCATATAGAATACAATTATTTTTTGGTTGCCTAGCATTGAACATTTTTCTTCTTTTTTGGGGCAGGAGTTCTCACTGTGTGTGTTTTGAAGGAAAGAAAAAACAAACCAAACAAACCTTGCCTTCCCTGGTTTTCTCTCTCTTGGCCAAAATGTAGATATATAGTCAGGCTTACCAATTGAATACTTTCTTTCCAGGACTTTGACACTGGAGGGAGTGGCTATAGTTATGGGAACAGGTGAAAACAACCAGGAAGGCAGAGGTGGTGTCAAAGGGTAGAGACGTACCAGGAACACTGTTTTAAATTGATTATTCTTTTAGAATGCCTTGCCTCTGTTTTTGATATCCAGTTTTCTTTGATTTCTGCTTAAGGCTGGAGCCTGTTTCTTCAGTCTTCCCAACTGTTCAGTGATTTGCCCAAGACTCTGAAAGTAAATGCCTTTTATGGTAAGAGTTAGCTATCCTTGATTCTTTTGCTGCAACCAAAAACCCATGTGGTCCATGAGAGTTTTCTTGGAGAAGTATATAGAAAGGGAAAGAATATGAGATAAAATCCAAGTACATAGAAGCTATTTAGTGAAAATAATTTGTGTTTGTCAGAGGTATATGCATTGTTGTAACTGGATTTTAGAATTTCTAAATTGACAAAATTTAAAAAATTACTAAATTCTATATAATTGCCAATGAACAAGACAGGTCTTGGGAAAATGATGTATTTAATGCAGTTTTTCTTTCATCATTATGCAAAACTAGTAGAATATATGCTTTAAGTCTATTTTTTTTTCTAATGATAGTTTGATTTTGGTAGCACTATTATTTTGAATCATGGAAATATGGAGTTATACATTGTTGGGCTAGATTGTCGGATTTAAAATCTGAGTCCACCTTTTACTATTTCATTAATTTCATTGAGCCTCTTGTTGACAAAAGGGGAATATAATTAAGTTTTTCATAAAGTTGTTGTAAAGCTTAAATTAGTTATGTGGAAAGCTTAAAATGAGGCCTACTTAATAGTAAGTATTATAGAAGGGGCAGTTTTTCTCCTTCTCCTTCTGTTTTTCCTCTTCCTCTTCCGCTTTATTATTATTATTATTATTATTATTATTATTATTATTATTAACTATTTTGTACTAGTATATAACACTGCCTTAAACTTTTTTAAAATTAAAATCACAAAAACAAAAACCAAAGAGATAAACAACCATAATAAAAGTTACCACTACATTAGCAATGAGTCATTTGAAAGAATTTGAATGTATTTAGTCATTTATTTAGTCATTTAATAAATATTTATTTGCTTCTTTCAATGTACCAGATAGATACTCTTTTTAGGATAAAATGGTGAGCTAAACAAGTAAGGTTCCTGATCTTATGAAACTTACATTTTAGAAGGACACACACACACACACACACACACACACACACGCACACACCCCACTCCCAAAGCCTCATAAATAATGAATGGGAAGATTTCAGTTAGTTGTAAGTATTAATTAGAAAATTAAAGTAAGGGATATAGTAGTAAACCTCTACTTTAGAAACATGAATCAGAGAAGGACTTATGAAGACACCAAATTTTAGCTGAGATTAGAATGAAAAAAAAAATGGTAAAGATCATGGGGAAGACCATTCTAAGTAGATGACACAGCTAACGCAAAGGCCGTAAATTGGGACTTGGTTGATGAGCGTGAGTAAACTAAAGGTTAACAAAGCAAATCTAAAGATGCTGTCCTCTCCACTCTAACAGAGACCCTTTGATTTTTGGTGCCCACGGGTGAAAATAAAATGCAGCCTTTGCCAATAATTATCACAATCATTTTGCATTTTTCTGATTCTGAGGTAGAAGTGCCCAGTATAACTACTAATAATATTAAACACATATGCTGCTTCCTATGGGCAAGTACTGTTTTAAATGCTTCACACATTAACCTATGAAATTATGAGATAGGTACTTTTATATTCACATTTTTGTAGTTGAGGAAACTGAAACACACAGAAGTTACTTAACACAATGCCAGAAAGCTGGTAAATGTCAGAGCTAGTGTTGGGATCCAGAGTTTGTGTGCTTACTCATTATACTACACTGCCTATTGATAATAAACATGAGGAAGATATAGATACTCAACTTCATTTTTGCTATCAAAGCATTCTAGACTGAACAAACCAAGGGTATCCACAAGTTACATCCTATGAAAACAATAAGAAATTGATTTTTAAAATATAGGAAATTAGGTGCAGGGATGTAGCTTTGTTTTGCATCACTGGGCAAAATACACTTATTTGCTAACCCTTTGAATCTTCACCTTTACTATAACATTCATTCATTCATTCATTCATTCACTCTTTCACCCACCAATAATTATTGTTTGCCTACCATATGCGAGACACTTTTCTGGTACTGGAAATACGGAAATTAATGAATCAAAATTTCCTCCCTGGAGTTTATTTAGTTTTTCTAAAATCATGAAAAAATATATTTTAGTAAAGTAAATTTTTATGTCCTGCTTCAGTTAACAGAATCAAATGTCTTTGGATAAAGATAAATGCACAAGGGGATAAATGACTGAAGTCAAGACGTTGTCACAACTAGAAATAAAATTTAAGGTTAAATTATCATGAACTCAAGTGATCTGGCTCCAACCCAAATTCTTGGTGAATCTAATTTCTTGGAGTAGACCAAGGTTTGCAAGAAAGGCAACATCTGTCCCACAGAATGGAACCTGATAAATGTTTGTAAATGGTCACTGCTTTCAGCTCAGACTAGCTCAGTTGAACTTGAGAACACATTAAATTCTGGTCTTCCAATCTACCTCCTGCTAAATTAAATCAGAGAACCTGGAAGTGTTATATAAACACTCTAGAAGCATTACGTTGTGAGTAGGAGCAGAGGTAATGAACCAGATCTAAAAATGTTTTTGTTAGAATCAATAAGAGAAGGAGAGAGCACAGTATTAAAAAATGTGAGTAAAATGAGTTAGTAGAGAATAAATATAATGTGAGAATATGATGTGTGAGTAGAAGAGATATTTATAGAGTAGAACTTGATTCAAAATGGAATGAAAAAAATTCTAAGATTATTTTGAACTTATTGGAAATGATAAAGAAAACAGTGATAATTTTATTATTATATTTGAATTTCCTAATAATATAATACAAAAGACTGTTATTGAAAAACTGACAGATTTTTGGACTTTTTATCAACTAATTGTTTAAACCATAAGCTAGAATGTTTCAGGAATACACTGTAGATGCAACAAATGTCCAAGCCTGTAGAAAATTTTAAGGAGTTTATTTGAACCAAATTGATGACAGTTGCAGGAAATAAAATCTCAATGGATTAAGAAAATGCTGCAGAGGATGGCAGTTTTGCAGTTTATTTTATACATTATAATCAAAGGAGGAGATGTAAGGAGGCTTACATAAAATTTATTAGTGGTAGCTTGGAGAGGTGGGCGAAAGCAAAGCAAGGATATCTCTGGGATTCGATAAAAAGTAAAATCTCATAATATTTTAAGAATTTGTTGGGTCATAATCAAAGTTAACCTGGGCCACAGGGTGGACATGCCTAGTCTATTATATATCTTAGCATTCAATATAATACAATATGACCAATTTCTCAAACAAGAAACTCCAAGCAAATTTGTTACTAAGGTAACTGCTTGGTCCTTTTGCCACTGCAGTGAAACAGAGGTCCCCCACACCCAGGCCACAGACTGGTAGGTCTGTTGGAACCAGGCTGCACAGCAGGAAGTGAGCAGCAAGTGAGCATGGAAGCTTCATCTGAATTCATAGCCCCTTCCTATCACATGCATTACCACCTGAGTTCCACCTCCTGTCAGATCAATGGCAGCATTAAATTCTCATAAAAGTGTGAACCCTATTGTGAACTGCACATGTGCACCCCTTGACACACCTCTGTCCCTGTAAAAATTGTCTCTCATGAAACTGGTCCATGGTGCCAAAAATGTTGAGAACTGCTGCAGTAAAGAATTACAGATCAGCACATATAAAAGTATAGAGTAAAGAAAGCTTATTAGGATACTTTGTAAGAGAATGGGCCAAGTCAAAAGAGATAATGGCTCTGAAGGGTTTGGAGCTTGAGCTCTGGGGCAACTCTGTGTGTAATTTACAGACTTGGGCCATTTGATTGATATGTGTAGGCTATATAACCCATTCCTTTCTAAGCATGCCCTTACCCATAACACACACAGAAAAACCCTTGGGGGTTAAAACCACAATGCTAATTTATTTGCAACTATATTATAATGAGGCCACGGCTGGGTCAAGGGCAAGCTTTAACATTCTGTGTAAGCATCAAATAACAGATAATTCTGGTTGGATTTTACTTCCCTCTTATTAGAATGTTCTAATCACAAAATTAGTTCCCAGGGTTTGGTTGGACCTGGGCAGTCCCTGGGGAGTAAACTTGAGTGGTACAAAGTGCCAGTTACATTGTTGCCCACCCTTCCTGTGTTGCTCATGCCTATCATCTTTGAAACAATTTTATATTTGATTGCTTTTTATTATACTTCCCCAGCCAAGTTCTAATGCATTTTCTTAACAGAATTTCACAAATATTTCTCACTTTTTATTTTTTTGGATTTACATTTGCACATGAGGGCTTTGGTTAACATGTGCTTAGGCTGCTTTGGCCCTTTTAACAGGAAAATTTAACAATTGTTCTGCAAGGAAATTTTTTAATGCTGATAAAGTTGTTACCCTTCCCTCCTCTTTTAGCTATACTGCTGTTGATGTAAAAAAAAGTCCAAACCTGTGGAGAACTTTAATGAGTTTATTTGAGCCAAACTGACAACAATTGCCAGGGAGTAAAATCTCAACAGATTAAGAAAATGCTCCAAAGAATGGCTGTTTTGCAGTTTACTTTATACATTAGAATAAGAAGAGATGTAAGAAGGGTTACATGAAGTCCATGGTGATTAAGGGAGTGGGAGAAAGCAAAGTGGGGAAATCACTGGAACTGGATAAAAATTAAAACAGAGAGACCCATACTTCTTTTACACTGGTGGGTAAAAGATAGTTAATAATCAACATTTATAGCCCAGAGCTGGTATTCAGGGAACAAGATAACAAGGAGGGATTCTGTGGTCTTGTACTCTGATGCAGTGGGTTGTAACCTGAAGTGTCTAAAAAAGGATTACTCTGACATTCCGAGGGTATGTTATCTTAGATGCAAAAAAGAATACTTGTAGACAAGTTCACTTAAGGCAAAGAGTGACCTTTGTCAAGGAAGCTACAGGCCAAGAATGTGACTAACCTTTGTGACTCACTTTTAATTAGGAATTTTTATGTTCAGACCATCCTGTGTGGTTAGTTTCAGTCTCTGAGTTTGTAGAGGTTGCCATGCTGGCCTCCCATGAGCTTGTCAGGTTTAGTATGTGGTTCCTTTTTTGTTCACACTGCCTTCTTGGTTTCCTTACAGGAAGCACTGGTTACCTCATAATACAGGTAAGAGTAATTTTTAAAAAGTTATGTGCATGATTCTTATAAAATAAAAATTGCACAAAAATAAAATATTTTATTCAATTTATTAATTAAATGAGCAACCAGTAAGATGTTAAAACTGGTTCATTTGGGAACTTGAGTTACAGAGATTTATATTCTCTGCTAGATAAAGCTAATCACTATGAACAGGAGTAATTTCTTTTTTTTAATTCATTTTTATTGTTAGACTTATTGGGGTGACATCTGTTTGCAAGGATTACAAAGGTTTCAGGCATACAATTCTAGAGTGCATTGTCAACTTGTTGTATAATAAGTTCACCACCTAATGTGACTTCTCTTTCCATCACCTTATATTTAGCTTCCCCCTTCCTCTCCCACCCCCTTCCCTTTCTCCCCTCCCTAACCCACTCGTCCCCAAATAAACATTAAACTGTTGATTGTGTCCATGGGTTATTCTTTTGTTTGTTCATTTCTTTTTTCTTTGTTGCTTTCAGTTTTATATTCTGCATATGAGTAAAGTCATACAGTTCTTTGTTTTTTCTGTCTGGCTTATTTCACTAAGCATGATGATCCCCAGGTCCATCCATTTTGTTGCAAATGGCAATATTTCATCTTTTCTTACAGCTGAGTAATATTCCACTGTGTATATGTACCACAGCTTCTTTATTCAGTCATCTGTCGCAGGGCACTTTGGTTGTTTCCATGTTTTGGCCACTGTGAACAGTGCTGTGATGAACATTGGGGTACATAAGTCTTTGCGGACAAAGGTTTTCAAGCTTTTTGGGTAGATCCCAAGAAGGGGGACTGTGGGATCATATGGTAGCTCCATTCCCAATTTTCTGAGGAAACTCCACACTGCCTTCCACAGCAGTTATACCAGTTTGCACTCCCACCAGCAGTGTGTGAGAGTTCCCTTTTCTCCACACCCTCTCCAGCACTTGTTATTCCTTGTCTTGTTGATAACAGCCATTCTAACAGGTGTGAGGTGGTATCTCATTGTGGTTTTGATTTGCATTTCCCTGATAGTTAATGAAGATGAGCATTTTTTTCATGTCTGCTGGCCATTTGTATTTCTTCATGGGAGAAGTGTCTGTTTAGGAATAGGAGTAATTTCCATTGCTATTGACTATAATTATTTGCAATGCAGCAATCCCCCTCACCCCACAGAATTCTAAAATAACCTAGGGAATAGAATGTTAGTTAGAGACCACACTTATATCCAAGTTATCCATTAGATAACAATCATTCTGCACTGAGGAAACTCCTAGCAATCTCTTTTGCCTTTGCCAAATATTGAGTAATTTCTCTCAGCAGTAAATAGTTTTCCACTGGCAGTATTTATTTAATCAATGTGCTCATTGCTTTGTTTTTACAGTGGTGTCACATGTCTTGAATTTGGTAACTTCTAGAGCAAGGGTGTCCAACCTTTTGCTTCTCTGGGTCCTTGGAAGAAGAAAAATTGTCTTGGGCCAAACAAAATACATTAGCACTAATGATAGCTGGTGAGCTAAAATAAAATTTCCTTGCATAATTTTTGTAATGTTTTAAGTAGGTTTACAAATTTATGTTGGGCAACATTTAAAGCCATCCTGGGTGCACTGCAGGTTAGACAAGCTTGTTCTGGAGAGAAGGAATTGTGTGGATTTAGCTCGCCAGGTGACAGGCCTAACAATACTAGCATAGTACCACTAGAGATAGAAATGTTAAGGCTTTCCATGAGAACACATGAGAAAAAAGTTTTTCTAGTTAAAATTAAAAAATTTTTTTGTGTGTAGATTTAAATAGTCTGTGATTTTAACCTCCAAACAATGCCCCACTTCCTAATCCCCAAACCCCAAAATACTGAGCTAAGTACACAGTTCCCTGATAATTATTGCGTATGTGAGATGATTAAGAGATGTGTGTAGAATTTGTGGTCTCGAATGACTTCTATGTGAGTAAGGGTAACTGATTCTTTCAAAGATTAGGCACACAGATTTGGACTTTTTTAGCATCACTCTTTAAAATAGGAATGACTGACAGCACAGTTCTGTTACAGTGTAAATACTTGTTCAAATCAAACAAACAAACAAATACCACTTGGATGCTTCATTTTTTTAGTGAGAGAAATCAGGTCCTTTCAGAAAGCAAATACTTCTGGAAGGCTGGATTGTTTGTACATTAATCTATTCCTTAACCAGTGCCTCCTAACCTGATGATAGAGAATCTATACACATATAATTTCCATTGTCACAGACCAATATAATAAAAATAAATTTCTAGCAAGATGAAGTGAAAAAAAAATCACAAAGGCAAAAATACAAGCTGTGATTTTTAATTATTAAGTTCAACAGATATAAATTACATTTTAGTAAATATAATCAGAACAACAAGGGAGGAATAAATAATTATAAAAGTTTTTGTTTATGAAATGTATATATGTAAGTGGTTAATATAATCACTAGTGACATTTAATTTAGTCATAAATAAACTAAAAGTTGAATCATATATTGATCTTTTGCATAGAAAATACCTATCTATATGCATACTTTGAATGAACATAATGCATATTATTATTAAATGTTTCAATGTGATACATGAGTTTGCTGCTTCTGTGTTACTTTATCTAATCAAGGATGGATACATAGGGAATAATGGACAACTAAATTGTTTTTATGTTGTGTTTTAATAGTATCATAATAGAGAAACCAGTCTCTTGGAGGCATATTGCAAGAATGGTAGAGAAGATTTTAAAGAAATTTTAGCAAGCTTGGAAAATTCATTTTAGGGTACATTTTGTTGTAATTTAAAAGTCACAGAAAAATTACAAAAATAATACAAGTGACTTCTAAATATCTTTTACCTCTTTTGCTCTAACAAAGACACTTGATTCTTATATTGTGAAATAACCTAGTGTAATTATTGAAATCAGGAAATTAACACTGATATAACATTATTATCTAGTACACACTTTGTATCTAAATTTTGTCAATTCTTCTTTTGATTATTCAAAGTAGGTGTGTATGTTTGTGTACGTACATGTGTGTGATTATGTATATATATGCTATCTCCTCCAGTTCAGGATCATGCAGTTAGTTGCCACATCTTTTTAGGCTCCTTTAATCTAGGACAGTTCCTCAGGTTTTTCTTTGTCTAATTTGACCTTGGTATTTTTGAAGAATACAGTTTAGTTAACCTTATATTCCTTAATTTGGATTTTGTTGCTGTTATCTCATGATTATATTCAGAATTTCTTTCTTTCTTCTTTTTATTTTTTGGCAGGAAATCTCTGAAATGATGTCATATTCTCAGTGCATCTTATCAGGAGGCACATGGTATTTGTTTATTTCAATATTGGTGATTAACTTTGATCACTTGGTTAAATTGGTGTTCATGAGTTTCTCCATTATAAGGCTAATAAATTTAACTTTGTAATTATAAAATAATTTATGGTTTGAGACTACATATGTAAATGTCATAGATTGAGTTCCCCAGGAAACAAATTCTGAGATGGAGATTAGGGTGCAAAAGTTTAACAGAGAATGCTCTTGGGACAATAGCTATAGAAGGAAAGGGAAGGATGCAGGTTTGGGAAGAGAGAAAACTGCATTCTAAAATGAAACTTCATTGGATCCTGTGAGACGTTCTGAAGATAGGATGCCTTTTGTGAGCTGTCTTGAGTTGAAGTAAGAGGACTAGGCTTTTATACCCATGGTTTTCAGGTGTCCTGGAAAAAAAGTGTGACTTTGAGATGGGTGTCTTTAGTCAGGGCAGTTTGTAAAGGGAGCTAATTGACAGTTGGGGATACACCTGCTCATAACACTTCCAGCAGCTGGGATAAAAACTCTTTAATCCTTGATGTGGGATCTGAGAGGCACATCACATCACTACCAAAGTAATTCTCTTTCTTACTAAACTTTTATCCATTAGTTTTAGAACTTACTGATCCTTTTCTAATTCCATTAGTTCTTCTACACTTATTAGTTGGCATTCTGTAAGGAAGAGCTTTCCTTTCTCCTTTATTTATTTGTTTATTCACTCAGTTATTCAGTTATTTATATCAGAATATACACATGCATTTTTATTTTTTAATGGATTATGTGTTCTATTACTAAGATTATTTATTTTGATGCTTGAATTGTCCTAGATTTTGCTGGTGGGTCATTATTGTTAG
Source organism: Lyroderma lyra (assembly GCA_004026885.1). Lineage (NCBI taxonomy): Eukaryota > Metazoa > Chordata > Mammalia > Chiroptera > Megadermatidae > Lyroderma > Lyroderma lyra. The sequence continues at coordinate 5,477 of PVJL010007425.1, read as the reverse complement.
AGCAATTTGTTACATTCTGGAGCAACAAGATGTTGTAAGCTTATGCCTGCTTCAGTACTAGAGTCAGCCTGTTCTCCAAGTAGGCCTGTTTTTACAAATTAAGACCTGGGAGCTAAGTGTGCTCTTTGCTTCCGGTATGTAATTGCTTCTGGGCCCTTTCATGAGACCAGACAGACACACACACATTCCTGTAGGTATACATTTCTATATTTATCTCTCCATATATACTAAAATTTTTAAGTTTATACTGATATCACTAATTCCTATCCAATATCACAGTTCAAGTCTCTCCCCTATTCCATACTTGTAATTCTCCTTTTCACCTTCAGCTATTTATTGTTATTGATTTCTAATTTAATTCTCTGCAGAGAATATACTGTGAAAAATTTCAATCTTTTGAAATTTATTGAGATATTTTTATGGCCCAGCAAAATGTCTATCCTAGTGAATGTTTCATATGCACTTAAAAATAATATGTACTATATGATTGTTGAGTGTACTATTTATAATATCGATGAGGTCAACTTGGTTGATAATGTTCAGATATCTGATATTTTTACTAATTTTTTGTCTAGTCTTAAATGTACTCTTATTATTCAGAAAAGAATATTAAAAGGTACAATCATGATTGTAGATTTATTTATCTATTTTTCTTTAGTTCTGTCAGTTTTATTTGGTATTAGACACATAAATATTTCTTATTGTTACACCTTCCTGATGCATTGACTCCGTATTATGAAGGATCTTTGCCTTTTAATTGGAATGTATAGTCTATTTACATTTAATGTAAATACTGGTATAACTGGATTTAGGTTTATACTTTAGCTATTAATTTTCTATTTGTCTCATCTGATATTTTATTTTTCTTATTCTTCTTTCTAGATTTCTATTAGTTTCATTGAATCATTTTTTAATTTCCTTCCCCTGTTTTATTTTTTAATATAACATATCTCACATATTATTTATATAGCATATCATCACATATTTAATATTCAATATAGTGCATCAGAACATATTATTTATTTTACATTTTTATTTTTTGCCTATCACTCTCCTGCCACTAAATTTCTAACTCACTTCAGGCAAAGATTTCTTTTAACTTAATTTACTCCTCAATCTCCAGTGGTGATACATTATATAGGTTCTTAATAAATATTAAGTAAATGACTTAATCAATAATTCAAAAAAAGAAATAGAAGGATAATTAAGCTTAACTCTCACGTTCCAAGTTTTAAGTTACCATGCATATCTGTACAGTCACTAATAATGATAAAAAAATTTATTCACCTTTATATTCTACGTATGAGTGAAGTCATACAGTTCTTTGTTTTTTCTGTCTGGCTTATTTCACTAAGCATGATGATCTCCAGGTCCATCCATTTTGTTGCAAATGGCAATATTTCATCTTTTCTTAAAGCTGAGTAATATTCCATTGTGTATATGTACCACAGCTTCTTTATCCAGTCATCTGTCACAGGGCACTTTGGTTGTTTCCAAGTTTTGGCCACTGTGAACAGCGAGTGCTGTGATGAACATTGGGGTACATAAGTCTTTGTGGACAAAGGTTTTCAAGCATTTTGCGTAGATCCCCAGAAGGGGGATTGCTGGGTCAAATGGTAGCTCCATTCCCAATTTTCTGAGGAACCTCCACACTGCCTTCCACAGTGGTTGTACCAGTTTGCACTCCCACCAGCAGTGTACCAGAGTTCCTTTTCCTCCACATCCTCTCCAGCACTTGTTATTCCTTGTCTTGTTGATAACAGCCATTCTAACAGGTGTGAGGTGGTATCTCATTGTGGTTTTGATTTGCATTTCCCTGATAGCTAATGAGGATCAGCATTTTTTCATATGTCTGGGGGTCATTTGTATTTCTTCGTGGGAGAAGTGTCCGTTTAGTTCTTCTGCCCACTTTATAATTGGGTTGTTTGTTTTTTTCTTGTTAGGTCTTATTAGTTCTTTATATATTTTAGATATTAGACCCTTATCTGATACATTATTTGCAAATATTTTCTCCCATTCAGTTGGCTGTCTCTTTGCCTTGTTGATGGTTTCTTTTGCTGTGCAGAAGCTTTTTAGTTTGATATAGTCCCATTCATTTATTTTTGCTTTTACTTCCCTTGCCTTTGAGGTCAGGGTCATGAAGTCTTCCTTGAGTCCTAGGTCTATAAGTTTAGTACCAATGTCTTCTTCTATACAGTTTATTGTTACAGGTCTGATATGAAGGTCTTTAATCCATTTTGAGTTAATTTTTGTATATGGAGAGAGTTCACAGCTCAGGTTCATTCTTTTGCATATGTTTTTCCAGTTTTCCCAACACCACCTACTAAAGAGGCTGTCTTTTCCCCATTGTATGTTTTTTGCTCCTTTATTAAAAATTATTTGTCCATAAATTTGTGGGTTTATTTCTGGGTTTTCAGTTCTATTCCATTAGTCTATATTTCTGTTCTTCTTCCAGTACCAAGCTGTATTGACTATTGATGCTTTTTAATATAAATTGAAATCAGGGAATGTAATGCCACCAGCCTTATTCGTTTTATGTAGTATTGCTTTGGCAATTCGAGGTCTTTTATGGTTGCTAATAAATTTACTAATTCTTTTATCTATTTCAAAAAAGTATGATTGTGGGATTTTGATGGGTATTGCATTAAATCTGTAGATTGCTTTGGGCAGAATAGCCATTTTAACAATGTTAAGTCTTCCTATCCATAAACAGGGAATATTTTTCCACCTCTTAAAGTCTGTTCCAATTTCTTTCAAAAGCGTCTTATAGTTTTCCATATATAAGTCTGTCATGTTCTTTGTTAAGTTATTTCCCAGGTATTTCATTCTTTTTGTTGTGATAGCAAAGGGAATTGACTCCCTTATTTCTTTTTCTGTGGATTTGTTGTTTGTATACAGGAATGCTGTTGATTTTTTTACATTGATTTTGTATCCTGCAACTTTACTATATTCGTTCATTGTTTTTAATAGTTTCTTGGTGGAATCTTTGGAATTTTTTATATAAAGGATCATGTCATCTGAAAATAGTGACAATTTGACCTCTTCTTTCCCAATTTGGATACCTTTGATTCCTTTCTCTTGCCTGATTGCTGTGGTTAGAACTTCCAGTACTATATTAAATAACAGTGACAGGGGACATCCCTGTCTTGTTCCTGATTTTAGGGGAATAGGTTTCAACTTTTCCCCATTCAGTATGATGTTAGCTGAGGGCTTGTTATATATGGCCTTTATTATGTTGAGATACTTTCCTTCTATACATATTTTATTTAGTGTTTTGATCATAAATGGATGTTGTATCTTGTCAAAAGCTTTTTCTGCATCAATTCAAGTGACCATATGGTCTTTATCTTTGATTTTGTTTATGTGGTGTATCACATTGATTGATTTTCCTATGTTGAACCATCCTTGTGCTCCTGGGATGAATCCTACTTGATCTTGATGTATAATCTTTATTTATTTATTTATTTATTTATTGGGGTGACATCTGTTAGCAAGGATTACAGAGGTTTCAGGCATACAATTCTACAGTGCATTGTCAACTTGATGTATAATCAGTTCATCATCACCTAATGTGACTTCTCTTTCCATCACCTTATATTTAGCTTCCCCCCTCCTCTCCCACCCCCTCCCCTTTCTTCCCTCCCTAACCCACTTGTCCCCAAATAAACATTAAACTATTGATTGTGTTCATGGGTTATTTGTTTGTTCATTTCTTTTTTTCTTTGCTTTCAGTTTTATATTCCACATATGAGTGAAGTCATACAGTTCTTTGTTTTTTCTGTCTGGCTTATTTCACTTAGCATGATGATCTCCAGGTCCATCCATTTTATCACAAATGGCAATATTTCATCTTTTCTTAGAGCTGAGTAATATTCCATTGTGTATATGTACCACAGCTTCTTTATCCAGTCTTGATGTATTATCTTTTTGATGCATTGTTGTATTCTGTTTGCTAATATTTTGTTTAGAATTTTTGTGTCTGTGTTCATCAGAGATATTGGTCTATAGTTTTCTTTCTTTGTGTTGTCTTTGCCAGGCCTTGATATTAGGGTAATGTTGGCCTCATAGAATGAGTTAGGAACTATTGCTTCCTCTTCAATTTTCTGGAAGAGTCTGAGGAGGATAGGTGTTAACTCTTCGAATGCCTGGTAGGGCTCATTGGTGAAACCATCTGGTCCAGGGCTTTTGCCTTTAGGGAGATTATGCATAGTCATTTTAATCTCTTCACTATGGATTGGTGTATTTAGATTATCCACTTCTTTGTTCAGTCTGGGTAGGCTGTAAATTTCCAGAAATGGTATAAAGTTCTTCATAATATTTTCTTTTAATCCTTTGTATTTGGTATCAGTGGTAATTTCTCCCCTTTCATTTCTAATTTTGGATATTTGTGTCCTTTCCTTTCATCCTTTGATTAGTCTAGCCAGGGGTTTGTCAATTTTGTTGACTTTCTCAAAGAACCAGCTCTTCGTAATATTAATTTTTTCTATTTTCCTTCTGTGCTCTAATTGGTTTAGCTCTGCTTTAATTTTTATTATTTCTTTCCTTCTGCTGACTTTGGGTTTTGTCTGCTCTTCTTTTTCTAGTCCTTTAAGATGGGATGTTAAGGTGTTTACTTGTGATTTTTCTTGTTTCTTATGATAGGCCTGTAGCGATATAAATTTCCATCTTACTACCGCTTCCGCTGTGTCCCAATAATTCTGATACGTTGTATTTTTATTGTCATTAGTTTCTATATTTTTTAAATCTCATCTTTTATTTGTTCTTTTATCCAGTCCTTTTTTAGTAAGCTCTTGTTTAATCTCCATGTATATGTGTTTTTTTCTGCTTTCTTTTTATAGTTGATCTCCAATTTCAAAGCTTTGTGGTCTGAGACTACACTTGGTATGATTTCAATCTCCTTGAATTTGCTGAGGCTACTTTTGTGTCCCAGCATGTGGTGTATCTTTGAGAATGTTCCATGTGCACTAGAAAGGAAGGAATAGTCTCTTTTTGCTGGATGAAGTGTCCTGTAAATGTCAATTATGTCCAATTGCTGTAATATGTCATTTAGAGCTGATGCCTCCTTATTTATTTTGTTTGGATGATCTGTCCATGGCTGTTAGTGGGGTGTTTAAGTCTCCCACTATGATTGTGTTTTCATCAGTTTCTCCTTTCAAATCTGTTAGTAGTTTCTTTGTATATTTTGGTGCATCCTGTTCGGGAACATATATATTAATTATTGTCAAGTCTTCTTGTTGTTTTATTGTGCCTTTTATCATTATGTAATGTCCATCCTTGTCTTTTACTATCTTTTTTAACCTGAAGTTTATTTTATTAGATATCAGTATGGCTACTCCTGCTTTTCTCTGGACACCATTTGCTTGAAGTATTGTTTCCCATCCTTTCACTCTGAGTCTGTGTTTGTCCTTATGGCTGAGGTGTGTTTCTTGGAGACAGCATATGGATGGGTTCTGTTTTTTAATCCAGTCTGCTACTCT